>JAJHSJ010002607.1:0-44907 GCA_021015155.1 Magnolia officinalis
TTAAACAGTCGTGCATATCGTGTACTGAACAAAAGGACTGGAGTTATTCAAGGTCAATTAATGTGGTCATAGATGATCACTTAAATACTTCGGCCCCTAGTTCAGATAATGATGAAGTTCTCATAATTAAAAAATCAGAAACTTCATCAAGTGAATCTAATCATGATGTGAGGACTGTCAAAGATCATCCAACTACACAAATCCTTGGAAATCCTCTCACCTGGTGTACGCACTCGTAGACAATTAGAAGATTTTTGTAATTACGTGTGTTTTCACATCTCAGATAGAACCGGTTAATGTAAAAGAAGTTCTTTCTGATGAAAATGGATAGTTGCGATGCAGGAAGAACTTAATCAATTTGTTCGTAACGATGTCTGGTATCTTGTTCCAAGACCGAAAGATAACATATTATTGGAACAAAATGGATTTTCAAAAAATAAGTCTGATGAATTGGGAAATATTATTCGAAACAAGGCAAGACTGGTTATGCAAGGGTACACTCAAATTGAAGGTATCGATTTTGAGGAAACTTTCGCTCCAGTTGCACGCCTTGAATCAATCAGATTATTTATATCCATTGCATGTTTTAGAAAGTTTAAGATTTCAAATGGATGTAAAAAGTGCTTTTCTTAATGGTATTTTACATGAAGAGGTTTATGTTGAACAACCTACAGGGTTTGAAGATCCTAAGTTTTCTAATCATGTTTATCGCCTTAAGAAAGCCCTCTACGGGTTGAAACAAGCTCCCAGGGCATGGTATGAAAAATTGACTAAGTTTTTACTGGGTCACAATTTTCAAATGGGTAGTGTTGATAAAACACTTTTTGTTAAAAAGCAGAACAATGATTTTTAATGGTTCAAATCTATGTTGATGATATAATTTATGGATCAACTTGTACTGACATGACTGTTGAGTTTGCAGATCTAATGAAATCTGAATTTGAGATGAGTATGGTCGGAGAATTAAACTATTTTCTAGGATTGCAAGTTAAAAGCAATCTGATGGAATTTTTATTTCTCAAACTAAATATGCTCTAAATTTAGTTAAGAAGTTCGGGTTGAAAATGGTAAGAATTTTGATACTCCTATGAGTACTTCTCTAAAGCTCTCAAAAGACTCTACAGGTAAAGATATAGATCCTAAACTATATCGAAGCATGATTGGTAGTTTACTGTATTTAACAGCAAGTAGACCTGATATTGCTTTAGTGTTGGAATTTGTGCTAGATATCAGTCTAATCCTAAAGAATCTCATTTGACTGCTGTTAAACGCATTATTCGTTATGTTGCAAGTTCAGTTATCTGGGTCTTTGGTATCCCTTTGATACTAGTGTTCAATGGCTGGGTTCTCGGATGCTGATTGGGCTGGTAATATGGATGACAGAAAGTCAACCAGTGGTGGTTGCTTTTACATTGGAAATTGCATAGTTTCTTGGTTCAGCAAGAAACAGAGTTCCATTTCACTCTCAACTGCTGAGGCTGAATACATTGCTGCAGGAATGCATGTACTCAGTTAGTCTGGATGAAACGCATGTTAAGTGATTATGGTATTGCACAAGACTCGATAGTTTTATATTGTGATAATTCAAGTGCAATTAATATTTCCAAAAATCCAATCCAGCATTCACGAACTAAGCATATTGACATTAGATTTCACTATATTCGTGAACTTGTTGAAGAAAAAGTAATTTGTTTAGAATATATTCCAACCGAGAAACAACTTGCTGACATTTTCACCAAACCACTCGATAAATGCAGGTTCTAAATTGAAATTTGATCTCGGTATGTGTAATATAAGATGATTGATTATGCATTTTGTTATAATAATTGTAAATATATATATATATATTATATATTTTTATAAAAAATAATAATAAAAAAAAAATGCATGTTTTGGTCTTACACGACCAGTCGAGGATAGTCTCGACCAGTCGTGGTTAGACCGGTCGAGGACTAATCACGACCGGTCGTGTATCGCGCTGGTTCCTTTAATTGGGGGAAAAATCACTTTTCCTCATTTCCCTCTTCTTCTCCAACGGGCTTAGCTTCGACCGGTCGTACCCATCTATGGGATTTCTCCAGGTTTGAGTATTTCTCTCTTGATTTTGTTGAAGAATCTTGAACATTGCTTCTTGTCTTCCTTGTTAGTGTTGATTATTTCATATTTCCTTCAAGGGTTTGGGGTTTTCTTCCTCATTTTCTGATTTGGTTGAAACCCATCTTGTTTTTCTTGAAATTTCTTCAATCTTTTCAAGAATATGGATGTTAGAGGTAAAAAGCGAACTAGTAGAGGTGCTTCTTCATCTAGGTCTAATGTTATTTCTCGCCGTCATCTTAGAGATCCTAATGATGACCCTCCACAAGTTCGTGATTTTCGTACTAAGAAGGTTATTGTTGAGAAAGCAGTTAGTATTAATCATATTGCTCAATTTAATCTTGTTCCTCTCTTCTTCAATCTGTTGGTTGGGTTAACATTTTGAACTGGGGAGGGCCGGCATTTCAGTCAATTGCTCAGGCCATGGTTGCATGTATTACAGACTTTTCTCTTGAGGAATTAACTTTTATTGTTACTACAAGAGAAGGGCCTTTTACTGTGGATCGTCATTTGATTTCTGGCTAATGGATATTCCAGTAATTGATGATGGAATCCACCCTTCACATTGGGTGATAAAGTTACTGAATCTGAGAAACGTCTATTTACTAGAGCCCTTTGTAATATGGATGCACCTTGGTCTGTCAATGGTACTGTTCTCAATCCAGGTGTTGTTGCCCAGATACAGAGTTCTTCATCGTATTTTTAACATCTAATGTGTATCCTCGGGCTGGTAACAAAACTGAGTTGACTCTTCTGATGGTTCGTATACTGTACTCAGTCATTAGTGGTGCCAATGTTTGCTTGCCTTCGTTGATCTGTTCTTCTATTATTCAGTTTCGGTCTCAGCCAGGTCATGGTGACATTCCATTTGGATATTTGTTAAATGTCTTAGCTACTCATATGTTGGTCACTATGCCTGTTGGTGAAGCTCCTATCCAACACCTTATTTTCAACAACTCCAACCTAAACAAAATGAAGTTGAGATTGGCCGCTGGTCAAGTTGATAATGTCGAAGGTGGTGGAGCTGCTGGAGTTGGAGATGCGATGAAGGAGATGATCTTCCTGATGAGGATATCAACATGGATGATCTTTTTGATGATATTGAGTCTGCATCTGAAGATGATCCAGATTTTGTTCCTTCTGATTTCGATGCGTGTCTAAGTGCATTAGAAGAAAAGGTAGAAATATGCATGTTGCCATAATGCACAATTTAAGAAATGCATAAGTATTTGAGGCGCTTACAGAAAGGCCTTCATCATATTGATGCTACCATTCCTGCTCCTTCTTCAGGGTCTGATTAAATTTTTTTTTAACTGAAGTTTGAACTGATTTCACTTTGGATTTTTCTTGGTACTGTTAAACTTATAACTGTGACTTTGGTTTGTAGTATCTTCTCCTAACCTTTTATGCACATTCTCTATTTTACTTCTTGAGCTTATGGATCTTCCTTTGTCATATTTTGACAAAAAGGGGGAGAGAAGAAATGGTATATATATATGTTATTTGTGTTGTTGATGTGTGTGCATCTTCCTTAATGGGGAGTCTTATTGAGGGGGAGTGATTCATCCTCATATTGTGTATGGTTGTCATGTGTTGACATGTGTTGACAACTGATTCATGATTCTCTATTGTCTTTTATATATGGGTTGTGTCACAAAAATTTGCCAAAGGGGGAGATTGTTAGTGCTATTATATGATACCTCTTTGATTGTCAATTTTGTGTGTCAAAACCTTGGTGTGTTCTATGTCTTGGTGTGTTCTATGTTTAAGACAACCATGGACTCTTCAAGCGGCTTCAAGGATATTTCGAAGATATAAAGAAGAATATATGAAAGATATAAAGAAGATATAAAGAAGACACGGTATTCTTTATTCACGCAAAGGTTATTCAAGTTCAAGATACAAGCAGTGTGAAGGTGTGAAGCTCAAAAGCAAACTCAAGATAAATGTTGGTGTCAAGTTTTTGGACGACTCGTACTTCAGGCTTCAAGTACTAAAAGATTTATCATTCGTTGAATGAAGTAAAGTTCAATGTCCATACTTCATTATTCAGGTTTGATAGACCATAGTCATTGACCTTAGGGTAGGTCATTTTGGATACATTATTCAAATGTATTTAAACATGTTTTTGATCTGCTCTTAGACTAGTCCTGGGTCTGGTTCGACCAGTCCTAGCACTGGCTCGACCTGTCTAAGAATTTCCTAGGCCAGTCTTGGACTTGTTCAAATTTATCGGATTTTCTGGTTCGCTCACGACCAGTCTTGGAGTCTGCTCGACCGGTCGTGGGATGTCCTCGACTCGAACCTCGACCAGTCGTGGAGCCTCGATTCAAACTCCAGCGACTAAATTCACTGTCGCTCGACCAGTCGAGAAGGGTCTCGACCGGTCGTGGACGACCTTCGACCAGTCGTGGACTGCCTACGACCGTCGAACATCGGTTTTCCTGATTCCGCGCAGAAATTCAAAAATCTGTTTCTTCTAAGACCAGTCGTGGGAACTCCTAGACCAGTCGAAGACGAATTTCTGTAGCTATAAATAGCACACGAATTTCAGAGTTTAATCATCGAAAAATCTATCAAAGCAAGGCTCCACTCTGAGATAAGTCGTGTTTATTTTTAAGCTAATTTGCGCTTCATTCTAATCCTTTTGTTAGCTTTTTGCATTTGATTTTATTCTAAATTCAATCATATTTGAAAAGGGGAAATCGTGTATTCCTTCTTCTTGGAATTAAAATCAAATAGAGCTAGCCCTTTGTGATTTCATTTAAAATCAATTAGAACTTAGAACCTCGATAAATTGAGTATTGGACATTGAACTATCATTATTGAATCTCTACTCTGATCGGTTCTTCCGGGCTACTGCAAAAGGATAAGATCCAGGTATTCTACAATTCCTGTAATTTCTATTTTGGTTTTGTATGAGATTTGCCAGAAAAATCTCTATGTGTATGGTTATCTGAGGAGAGCCAGAAAACTCAGATTGTGGGGTTTTTTGAATTGTGTAAGCCCAAGTGATAAAGACACAATTGTGAAGGTTTTTGGTGAACCTGTGAAAACCAGTTTTATTAGAGAACGCTAATATCCCCTGTGTGAGGATATTAGGAGTGGAGTAGCATTCTGTGTGGCTGTTTGAGAACAGTTGGTGAACACACAGGCGAACCACTATAACTTCTTGTCTTGTGGATTGAATGGTTATTTAATTCCTTATCTTTTATCATTCAGTTCTATTTTCCTTGTGGATGTGAATGTTGTAACAGTTTGAAATTTCAAGCAAGTGTGGGAATGTTGTAATAATTTAGTGATTTATTTCTACAATTTATTTCCAGCAATTCCTTTATTGATTCAAGCTTTAAATTCCAAAATTGTTCCAGCAAGGTTGCCCTGCCATTTTTATGGTGTATGGCTGTCCCTAGAACAAGACATTTGTAAATTCAATTTATTCAGTGCAGTTTGTATTTATTTCTTTATTCCTCTTTGATTTGAGAAATTGATACAAAGACATTTCTAGATATAAGGTTGTCCTACCATAAACATTTGTTTTTGGTGAAAGGTTGTCCTTAGAACAACGTTTGTATCAACCTCTCAATTTCAGTAGTTTGAGGTTGCATTTCATTTCTGCATTGCAATTTATTTAATTAGTTCATTGGCTATCATACTTTGTTTAATTCCGCTATTATAAGTTTTTATTTGGCATTGTCCTATTCACCCCCCCCCTCCTAGGACATATAGCTTGGCCATTTCAAGTGGTATCAAGCCTAATAGCTCGCTTTTATTTCTTTATATTTGGATTTATTTCCTGAGCTAACGATCTAAGCTATATATAATAATGTCAAATTTTGATAGCCTCTCAGTCACTAGGCCTCCACCATTTGATGGCTCCAACTATGCTTATTGGAAAGCCAGAATGAGGATCTTCCTCAAATCAATGGATGAGAGTGTGTGGCAAGCCACAGTGACTGAATGGAATCCTCCTGTCATGGAAGTAACTGGAGTTGATGGTTCTAAATCTATGAAAATTACACCATACTTTCAATGGACCACACTTCAGAAAAGTGAGAGTAGTGCTAATGCTAAAGCACTAAATGCAATTACTTGCGCACTATCACCGGATGAGTTCAAAAGAATCATATCCTGTGATACTGCAAAGCAAGCTTGGGATATTTTAGAAATGACACATGAGGGTACATCGATTGTCAAAAAATCTAAAGTCCAACTCCTCACAACTAAATTTGAAGAAATTCATATGGAGAGAATGAAATGTTTATGGACTTCTATACTAGATTAAATGACATTGTAAACTCAATGTGGGGTCTTGGTGATAAAATCCCAGAAAGTAAAGTGTGTGCAAAAATACTACGCTCTCTTCCTGAACGGTTCAATTCTAAAGTAACCGCAATCCAGGAACTTCGTGACACGGACAAAATGAAGGTGGAAGAACTCGTTGGGTCTCTACAAACTTATGAATTAAATTTTAAAGCTCCTAAAGGAAAATCAATTGCTTTGAAATCTTCCAAAAATACGGTAGAAGATAAATCCGATTCTGAAGATGACTTAGCTCTTATTGCAAAAAGATTTTACAAAATTTTTAAAAGTAAGAAAGAGTTGATTTTCAAAAATCAAATGATAAAAAGAAGTTTAGATCTAAAACTCGAAAATCTTTGAAAGACAGTCAGTGTTACAACTGTCATGAGTATGGGCATCTAGCAAACAAATGTCCTAATAAGGACAAACCCAAAAAGAAGGGTATGTTGGCTACATGGGATGAATCATCTGACTCTGAAGTTTCTTCTGAATCAGAAGATTCTGAAACCGAGTCGGGCAATGAGGTAAAAGCCCTTATGACTCTAGCCAAGTTTACCTTCTCTGATCACGATGATTCTACTAGTGAAGAAAATTTGGATAATGATCATGAGAATGAAGAAGATCTTCAAGATGCTTACAATGCCTTATACAAAGAGAGTTGTAAAATTGCTGTGAAGCTTAAACTTCAGAGAGAAAAATTTTCTAAACTTAGAGATTGTTTTGACTTGCTTGTTTTAGAAAAATCTCAAATATCAGATTATTTTGAAAAATCAAAAAGTGATTTAGAATTCAAAAACTCTCTGATTGTTGATTTAAAATCTGAAATTGAGAGACTAAAGAATGAAGTGTCTTCTCTTCTGAATTCAAAGGAAACTTGGAGGTATGCCCAAGGTGATTCTAAATTAGAAAAACTCCTATCCGGTTCAAAAAAATGTGGCGATAGATCCGGGTTGGGGTATGATAAAACAATACCTCATAAACAGAAGAATTCTCCACCTAAATTTGTGAAAGGAGAATCCTCTAATTCAAAAGAGAAAAACTTCACAAGGTTTTGTCAAAACAACAAAAAATTTTCAAAAACCTAGAAGCAGCTATGTCAACTTCAAAAATCAGATGAAAAATCCTTTAGCTGAAAAAATAGTTGATTTACTCAAGGAACTTTTAAAATCTAACTCTGTAAGTCACTCTTACAAATATAAACAAAAGAAGACCAACTATGTTCCTAAACCTAAAACTGTTATGAAATGGGTTCCTAAAGTTGACTGCTTGGTTGCTCACACTGCTTTCAAAGCAACTAGCCTTTCAAAGTGGTACCTAGACAGTGGTTGCTCCAGGCATATGACTGGTGACAAAGCTCTTTTCACACGATCTACAAGATATGACTGATGGGTCAGTCACATTTGGTGATGGTAGCAATTGCAAAATTATTGGCCAAGGTACGGTTCAACTCTATAATCTACCCTTATTTAAGAATGTTTTATATGTTGAGGGTTTAAAAACACAACTTGTTAAGCATATCTCAAATATGCGATAACAATCATAGTGTGAAGTTTTCCAATCAAGGTTGTGAGATTATAGACAAAAAGGGGTCTGTGATATTAACTGGTCTCAGAACTTCTGAAAACTGCTATATAGTGAGAAATGACAGCTCATCTAATCAAATGTGTTACATGGTCCATACCAATGAAACAGAATTATGGCATAAACGCCTTGGACATGTACACTACCGGAATTTATATAGATTGAGAGCAAAGAAGAACTAATAAGAGGTCTACCAAAGATTCAAAAAGTAGATAAAATATGTGGTGAATGCCAGTATGGTAAACAAACTAGGAGATCTCACAAAAAGGTGAACTCCAATACCACATCAAGACCACTCGAACTTCTCCACATGGATCTAATAGGACCAACTAGAACGGAAAGTCGAGGTGGTAAAAAATATATTCTGGTTATTGTAGACGATTACACCAGATTCACTTGGGTTTCATTTTTAAAGGACAAATCAGAAACCCTTGATGAAGTGAAAAGATAATCAAACGGATCCAAACTGAAAAATGTTCTCAAGTAATAAGATCCGAAGTGATCATGGATCTGAATTTGAAAATAGCGGTTTTGAGAAATTCTGTAATGATCATGGAATATCACATGAATTCTCTGCACCTAAAACTCCACAGCAAAATGGCATTGTGGAAAGAAAAAATAGAGTTCTTCAAGAAATGGGAACTGTTATGCTAAATAGCATGAAGGTTTCTAAGAATTTATGGGCTGAGGCGATTAATACTGCTTGCTATATTATTAATCGTGTTTATACTTGCAAATCAAATAATAAAACGCCCTATGAAATGTGGTTTGACAAAAAACCTACAGTCAAATATTTTCGCGTTTTTGGCAGTAAGTGTTATATTTTACGTGACCGGGAAAACTTGGGAAAATTTGATACTAAAAGTGATGAAGGGATTATTCTTAGGATATTCATTAAACAGTCGTGCATATCGTGTACTGAACAAAAGGACCGGAGTTATTCAAGAGTCAATTAATGTGGTCATAGATGATCACTTAAATACTTCGGCCCCTAGTTCAGATAATGATGAAGTTCTCATAATTGAAAAACCAGAAACTTCATCAAGTGAATCTAATCATGATGTGAGGACTGTCAAAGATCATCCAACTACACAAATCCTTGGAAATCCTCTCACTGGTGTACGCACTCGTAGACAATTAGAAGATTTTGTAATAACGTGTGTTTCACATCTCAGATAGAACCGGTTAATGTAAAAGAAGCTCTTTCTGATGAAAACTGGATAGTTGCGATGCAGGAAGAACTTAATCAATTTGTTCGTAACGATGTCTGGTATCTTGTTCCAAGACCGAAAGATAAACATATTATTGGAACAAAATGGATTTTCAAAAATAAGTCTGATGAATTGGGAAATATTATTCGAAACAAGGCAAGACTGGTTGTGCAAGGGTACACTCAAATTGAAGGTATCGATTTTGAGGAAACTTTCGCTCCAGTTGCACGCCTTGAATCAATCAGATTATTTATATCCATTGCATGTTTTAGAAAGTTTAAGATTTATCAAATGGATGTAAAGAGTGCTTTTCTTAATGGTGATTTACATGAAGAGGTTTATGTTGAACAACCTACAGGGTTTGAAGATCCTAAGTTTTCTAATCATGTTTATCGCCTTAAGAAAGCTCTCTATGGGTTGAAACAAGCTCCCAGGGCATGGTATGAAAAATTGACTAAGTTTTTACTGGGTCACAATTTTCAAATGGGTAGTGTTGATAAAACACTTTTGTTAAAAAGCAGAACAATGATATTTTAATGGTTCAAATCTATGTTGATGATATAATTTATGGATCAACTTGTACTGACATGACTGTTGAGTTTGCAGATCTAATGAAATCTGAATTTGAGATGAGTATGGTCGGAGAATTAAACTATTTTCTAGGATTGCAAGTTAAACAGCAATCTGATGGAATTTTTATTTCTCAAACTAAATATGCTCTAAATTTAGTTAAGAAGTTCGGGTTTGAAAATGGTAAGAATTTTGATACTCCTATGAGTACTTCTCTAAAGCTCTCAAAAGACTCTACAGGTAAAGATATAGATCCTAAACTATATCGAAGCATGATTGGTAGTTTACTGTATTTAACAGCAAGTAGACCTGATATTGCTTTTAGTGTTGGAATTTGTGCTAGATATCAGTCTAATCCTAAAGAATCTCATTTGACTGCTGTTAAACGCATTATTCGTTATGTTGCAAGTTCAGTTAATCTGGGTCTTTGGTATCCCTTTGATACTAGTGTTCAATTGGCTGGGTTCTCGGATGCTGATTGGGCTGGTAATATGGATGACAGAAAGTCAACCAGTGGTGGTTGCTTTTACATTGGAAATTGCATAGTTTCTTGGTTCAGCAAGAAACAGAGTTCCATTTCACTCTCAACTGCTGAGGCTGAATACATTGCTGCAGGAAATGCATGTACTCAGTTAGTCTGGATGAAACGCATGTTAAGTGATTATGGTATTGCACAAGACTCGATAGTTTTATATTGTGATAATTCAAGTGCAATTAATATTTCCAAAAATCCAATCCAGCATTCACGAACTAAGCATATTGACATTAGATTTCACTATATTCGTGAACTTGTTGAAGAAAAAGTAATTTGTTTAGAATATATTCCAACCGAGAAACACTTGCTGACATTTTCACACACACCAAACCACTCGATAAATGCAGGTTCAATAAATTGAAATTTGATCTCGGTATGTGTAATATAAGATGATTGATTATGCATTTTGTTATATTATATTGTAAATATCTTCATATTTTATTATTTTATAAAAAATAATAATAAAAAAAAAATGCATGTTTTGGTCTTACACGACCAGTCGAGGATAGTCTCGACCAGTCGTGGTTAGACCGGTCGAGGACTAATCACGACCGGTCGTGTATCGCGCTGGTTCCTTTATTGGGGGAAAAATCACTTTTTCCTCATTTCCCTCTTCTTCTCCAACGGGCTTAGCTTCGACCGGTCGTACCCATCTATGGGATTTCTCCAGGTTTGAGTATTTCTCTTGATTTTGTTGAAGAATCTTGAACATTGCTTCTTGTCTTCCTTGTTAGTGTTGATTATTTCATATTTCCTTCAAGGGTTTGGGTTTTCTTCTTCCTCATTTCTGATTTGGTTGAAACCCATCTTGTTTTTCTTGAAATTTCTTCAATCTTTTCAAGAATATGGATGTTAGAGGTAAAAAGCGAACTAGTAGAGGTGCTTCTTCATCTAGGTCTAATGTTATTTCTCCCGCCATCTTAGAGATCCTAATGATGACCCTCCACAAGTTCGTGATTTTCGTACTAAGAAGGTTATTGTTGAGAAAGCAGTTAGTATTAATCATATTGCTCAATTTAATCTTGTTCCTCTTCTTCAATCTGTTGGTTGGGTTAACATTTTGAACTGGGGAGGGCCGGCATTTCAGTCAATTGCTCAGGCCATGGTTGCATGTATTACAGACTTTTCTCTTGAGGAATTAACTTTTATTGTTACTACAAGAGAAGGGCCTTTACTGTGGATCGTCATTTGATTTCTGGCTTAATGGATATTCCAGTAATTGATGATGGAATCCACCCTTCCACATTGGGTGATAAAGTTACTGAATCTGAAAAACGTCTATTTACTAGAGCCCTTTGTAATATGGATGCACCTTGGTCTGTCAATGGTACTGTTCTCAAATCCAGGTGGCTGTTGCCCAGATACAGAGTTCTTCATCGTATTTTTACGTCTAATGTGTATCCTCGGGCTGGTAACAAAACTGAGTTGACTCTTCTGATGGTTCGTATACTGTACTCAGTCATTAGTGGTGCCAATGTTTGCTTGCCTTCGTTGATCTGTTCTTCTATTATTCAGTTTCGGTCTCAGCCAGGTCATGGTGACATTCCATTTGGATATTTGTTAAATGTCTTAGCTACTCATATGTTGGTCACTATGCCTGTTGGTGAAGCTCCTATCCAACACCTTATTTTCAACAACTCCAACCTAAACAAAATGAAGTTGAGATTGGCCGCTGGTCAAGTTGATAATGTCGAAGGTGGTGGAGCTGCTGGAGTTGGAGATGCGAATGAAGGAGATGATCTTCCTGATGAGGATATCAACATGGATGATCTTTTTGATGATATTGAGTCTGCATCTGAAGATGATCCAGATTTTGTTCCTTCTGATTTCGATGCACGTCTAAGTGCATTAGAAGAAAAGGTAGAAAATATGCATGTTGGCCATAATGCACAATTTAAGAAAATGCATAAGTATTTGAGGCGCTTACAAAAAGGCCTTCATCATATTGATGCTACCATTCCTGCTCCTTCTTCAGGGTCTGATTAAATTTTTTTTTAACTGAAGTTTGAACTGATTTCACTTGGATTTTTCTTGGTACTGTTAAACTTATAACTGTGACTTTGGTTTGTAATATCTTCTCCTAACACTTTTATGCACATTCTCTATTTTACTTCTTGAGCTTATGGATCTTCCTTTGTCATATTTTTGACAAAAAGGGGGAGAGAAGAATGTATATATATATGTTATTGTGTTGTTGATGGTGTGTGCATCATTCCTTAATGGGGAGTCTTATTGAGGGGGAGTGATTCATCTCTCATATTGTGTATGGTTGTCATGTGTTGACATGTGTTGACAACTGATTCATGATTCTCTATTGTGCTTTTTATATATATGTTTTGTCACAAATTTGCCAAAGGGGGAGATTGTTAGTGCTATTATATGATACCTCTTTGATTGTCAAATTTTGTGTGTCAAAACCTTGGTGTGTTCTATGTCTTGGTGTGTTCTATGTTTAAGACAACCATGGACTCTTCAAGCGGCTTAAGGTATATTTCGAAGATTAAAGAAGAAGATATAAAAAAGATATAAGAAGATATAAAGAAGACACGTATTCTTTATTCACGCAAAGGTTATTCAAGTTCAAGATACAAGCAGTGTTTGAAGGTGTGAAGCTCAAAAGCAAACTCAAGATAAATTTGTGTCAAGTTTTTGGACGACTCGTACTTCAGGCTTCAAGTACTAAAAGATTTATCATTCGTTGAATGAAGTAAAGTTCAATGTCCATACTTCATTATTCAGGTTTGATAGACCATAGTCTTGACCTTAGGGTAGGTCATTTTGGATACATTATTCAAATGTGTTTAAACATGTTTTTGATCTGCTCTTAGACTAGTCCTGGGTCTGGTTCGACCAGTCCTAGCACTGGCTCGACCTGTCTAAGAATTTCCTAGGCCAGTCTTGGACTTGTTCAATTTATCGGATTTTCTGGTTCGCTCACGACCAGTCTTGGAGTCTGCTCGACCGGTCGTGGGATGTCCTCGACTCGAACCTCGACCAGTCGTGGAGCCTCGATTCAAACTCCAGCGACTAAATTCACAGTCGCTCGACCAGTCGAGAAGGGGTCTCGACCGGTCGTGGACGACCTTCGACCAGTCGTGGACTGCCTACGACCGTCGAACATCGGTTTTCCTGATTCCGCGCAGAAATTCAAAAATCTGTTTCTTCTCTAAGACCAGTCGTGGGAACTCCTAGACCAGTCGAAGACGAATTTCTGTAGCTATAAATAGCACACGAATTTCAGAGTTTAATCATCGAAAAATCTATCAAAGCAAGGCTCCACTCTGAGATAAGTCGTGTTTATTTTTAAGCTAATTTGCGCTTCATTCTAATTCCTTTTGTTAGCTTTTTGCATTTGATTTTATTCTAAATTCCAATCATATTTGAAAAGGGGAAATCGTGTATTCCTTCTTCTTGGAATTAAAATCAAATAGAGCTAGCCCTTTGTGATTTCATTTAAAATCAATTAGAACTTAGAACCTCAATAAATTGAGTATTGGACATTGAACTATCATTTTAATCTCTACTCTGATCGGTTCTTCCGGGCTACTGCAAAAGGATAAGATCCAGGTATTCTACAATTCCTGTAATTTCTATTTTGGTTTTGTATGAGATTTGCCAGAAAAATCTCTATGTGTATGGTTATCTGAGGAGAGCCAGAAAACTCAGATTGTGGGGTTTTTTGAATTGTGTAAGCCCAAGTGATAAAGACACAATTGTGAAGGTTTTTGGTGAACCTGTGAAAACCAGTTTTATTAGAGAACGCTAATATCCCCTGTGTGAGGATATTAGGAGTGGAGTAGCATTCTGTGTGGCTGTTTGAGACAGTTGGTGAACACACAGGCGAACCACTATAACTTCTTGTCTTGTGGATTGAATGGTTATTTAATTCCTTATCTTTTATCATTCAGTTCTATTTTCCTTGTGGATGTGAATGTTGTAACAGTTTGAAATTTCAAGCAAGTGTGGGAATGTTGTAATAATTTAGTGATTTATTTCTACAATTTATTCCAGCAATTCCCTTTATTGATTCAAGCTTTAAATTCCAAAATTGTTCCAGCAAGGTTGCCCTGCCATTTTTATGGTGTATGGCTGTCCCTAGAACAAGACATTTGTAAATTCAATTTATTCAGTGCAGTTTGTATTTATTTCTTTATTCCTCTTTGATTTGAAATTGATACAAAGACATTTCTAGATATAAGGTTGTCCTACCATAAACATTTGGGTTTTTGGTGAAAGGTTGTCCTTAGAACAACGTTTGTATCAACCTCTCAATTCAGTAGTTTGAGGTTGCATTTCATTTCTGCATTGCAATTTATTTAATTAGTTCATTGGCTATCATACTTTGTTTAATTCCGCTATTATAAGTTTTTATTTGGCATTGTCCTATTCACCCCCCCTCTAGGACATATAGCTTGGCCATTTCAGTTTTTCTTTTCGAACGGCTGCTGGGAGGGAAGAAGGGTTTCGAATGGGTGCTGCTGCTTGAAAATGCAGGTGAGTAGGTTTTTTTTTTTTGTGTGGGCTATATATACGGGTACGAGTAGGTACGAGTTAAGTACCGAGTCGAGCCACGAGTCGGTACCAAGTCAAGTACCTCTAACTCTACTCCTAACTTCGTATCTAATGAGGTTTCAAAACCCACTCGACTCGGCTCTAACGCACACGAGTCGAGTATCCGAGTTCGAGTCTAGCGAGTACCAGTCTTAGTCTGCTTGTGTCCAGCTCTACTCATAGCTTAGCCTTTCAGTAAAGAAGTTTTTGAATCACTATAATTTTGTTTTCCCTCTATATCTAGTTCTTTGTGACCTTAATGAACTTATGGATGGGAATTAGATGCTTTTGTGGGCCTCTAAATTTTTAACCATGAAATCATTTCACCACTGTTAGATGTGGTTGGTCCAGTTGATCCTTTTTGACATGATTCTTTTTTTATGATACTCTATATTGATCTCTAAAGTAGATGAATTGTGTTGTACTCGCCCATTTGACGGCCATTCGACCAGCCCATTTGACTCTCGGCCCATTCGACTGGCCATTGACTCGCCCATTCGACTCGGCCCATTTGATCGGCCCATTCGAATCGACCCATTTGAATCAGCTTTTGACTCAGCCCAATTGAATCGGCCCATTCGATTCGGCCCATTGATACAGCTCGATGTTATACATAATTGGCCCATGAGTGAGGCCCAATGTGATGCGTATATGCCTCATAAACAAGGCCCGTGATGATTATATTAGGCCCTTATATGAGGCCGTGGGCCCATTATACGATTGACCCTGTGAGCGTCATTCCTTGGGAGCAATGTTGGTTAAAGGTCCATATTGATGGGCAATGATGGTTGGACGTCCACATTGTGACCTTCCCTTAGGCCTTGTTAGGCCCATTCTCATCATTTTCTACTAGGTTAACCCAAACGCTTGGGGCTCATTGATCCATCATCGACTGTCCATCTATGGACCCCGCCAGCTTGTTGTGTCGAGGTTGATTATCTGTCGATTGCCGATACTCGCATCCGTTGTCGATTATGAGTTGTGACAACATAGCATTATGATACATGCCCATATGCATCATTTGTATGTTTGTTATGAGGTGTGATTGGCCATTGCATATGTCATAGTGTAGGTGGTTTATAGGACTCCCTGATAGGTAGAGTTACCCCACATGAACGCACGGTATGCGCAGGATTGATACATGATTGGACTACATGACTCATGCACTTTACATTTATGTGATTGTGATTACTATGCGCCCTAGCGACATCAGGGCTATGACCTCCACAGGCACATCGTGGATGGCAGGATCGGACACAGGAAATACTGTTACTAAGCATCGGGGCATCATAGATGTCCTTGGGTGAAAATCCCTAAACCCGATGGTACCGGAGGATGACTCCAACGTCGAGACCGAGTGGATACACTAGCGCATGAGGGCCGAATACCAGGAGGCCGCGTCTCCCACTATGTCGTGGTCGGTTGGAAAGGGGTGTGGCCTTACTCGCCCGAGGGTAGGGACATTACTAGGCTGAGTATGACCAGCTCGTGAATGGGTCTACTATCGACGTGCCAGATAGGTATTGACAGACTATTGGTCAGGTGGATAGTGAGGTTTCTTACGCTTACTTGGACTGCGCGCTTGAGAAAGGGGCAGTGCCATTTGGAGTGTACTAAACCCTGGTGATTATCTAGAATGAGAACCGTACTGATATTTGATGCTCTAGTAAGTCGCATTGATATATGGATGAGGATTGGTAAGCATGAGTTGCATTTCGCATCGCATGGATTTGAAATGGCCAATAATATTTATGTTTTGCACCGCATAGCCTTGGTACGGCTGATTGTGAAAGTGCCCTGGTTTGTCAATTAGCGTGAGTGTTGAGTCAGTCAAACTGCAGAGCCTCATAGGAAGATAAAATCAAAGCGTTTGCCTCAACCGGATGTGTGTAAGCTCGCCACAGGTAAATCTAAAGCCTCACATCTCATGTCCCAAAACACCAGGTATATAAAACCTTAAAACGAACTAGAACATCATAGGGTTTTTAAGTTAAGAAAACTTTTTCAAAATAAAAAAATTCTCTAAGTTTTCTGACTTTGTCGATTTTATCCATACACATCTCGATATGATCGACCTACGCCGTCGATGTCCTAGATACCTAAACGATATCATCGGAATGAAGACAAAAGTGTCCAGCAACCACATGAACATTTGGACAGATTTATCAATGTATCGATATACCTATCGATATCATCGATATTCAAATCTCGAGTCCATCGAAGGTGACTCAATAATATCGATAGGCAGATCTCCAACGCCCCTATTTTTCTTAAGAATATCATATATGTATTGATATATCGAAGCCTCCTCGATACCATTGAAGTTCAAATCTTGATGATATCGGAAGTCTCTCGATGATATCGGTCTTGGGCGCCAAGTTCTTCCAGCAAAATATTTCAGGATGGTTTATCTATGATCGGGGGTCTCTTGATAGAATCGATATTCAAATGTCGATAATATCAGTACGGTCTCGATTGCATCAAACATGGACATAAACTGTCCAGCAAGCTTAAAGAAAAATCTATTGGATTTATCGATGCATCGACACGGGTATCGATATCATTGACATTCAAATTTCGATGATCTCGAAGGTCCATCGATCATTCTTGTAAACCTGAAATATTTCATGTCAAGACTCTCTCATTATTCAAATGTCGATGAATCGACACTAGTATCGATTGTATCGGAGTTCAAAATCCGATGTCATTGACACTTGTTTTGATCCCATCGACCAGCTGGCAAAATGTTTCAAAAGCGTATGACATTAGTTTGTGTCATCGAGCGGCCGGTTGATGCGATCGAGAGTATATGCTCAATGATATCGAACTCTGTCATAAATGTGACCGTTTTATATCCGTTGGAACCTTTTGCCTATATAAATAGAGGGCTTGTTTATTATTGCTGGGAGAGAAAGAAGAGAGTGCTTTTGTGTTTTACCTTAGATCATATACCTAAAGCCCTTTCTCTCAGGGAAGTTCATCCTCCAATCCACCCTCATCATTGACATTCAATAGAGTGAATTGAGGAATGAACTTCCGCAATCAAGGATCCTCCAGCTACTATCTTAATGGCAAATCATTAAGCTGGGATGCCTTGAATGCATAATCGGAATCACTCTATCTTCCTTATAGGAAAACATTTTATAGAGTAGGATTCTGTCTTAACCTTGATCCAACCCGAAGCCTCGCATTGGTACATCATTTGTGTTGCGGATCAAAGAAACCGAAGATTCTCATCAACAAGGAGGAAATCTTTGTCAATGTGTTGAATGAGACTCATCCATTTATTTGTAAGTTTAGAGTTTAGAAGACACTTGTGATCATTCCTTTTTAGGATTGGGTCTTAGGTATTTCTCACCCTTGCAAGCCGTCATAGGAGGCCTCTGGCGGGAGTGTACATGGGGTGGTGCGTTGTGTGGACCCTTGCTCTGTGGAGAGCATAAACATCAGGTTGAAGGTGAACCTATCTAAAACCTTAGGTTCAAGGTGATCCAAGTGAAACCTCCGTTAGGGTCTTACGGAAGATCCTTCGCTAGTGTGCCTAAAAGGGGTGCGTTGTGTTGACCCTTGCTCGTGAGAGCATAAACAGTCAGCCTCAGTGTAAGTTATAAAGGTTGAAGGTGAACTTGATTTAAAACCTTAGGTTTGAGGTGAACCCCTGTGTAACCTCTTTAGTGAAATCTGGTACACTCAAGGGTTGTGCGGTTACCGGGAGTGGAGTAGACAAGTAGTCGAACCACTATAAAAATAACTGTGTTTGATATTGTTATTCTTCTGTTTATGTGATTTACTTTAATATTTTTCATATCTAAGTATCTGAGTTCACACCCACCTCACACACATACACAATTATATCCATCATAAACTAGTTTGCATGTTGTTCACTTCTTAAATAGTTTGTGATTGGATCCTCTACCGGGCTTGGAAGCCAGTAGAGTTACTTTTGAGTAATCCTAATATGTGTATGTTGTTAAGATTAGTGTAATAGGATTTTAAATAAATCATAAAAACTTTAAAAAGTCCTATTCACCCCCCTTTAGGACATATTGGCACATTCTTAATTCAACTAAAGCAGTCTTCACCGCTATTTCAGATTGCATTTACGTACACATCAGCATGATTCCACATTACTCTGACATTACATTTTGAGCACGCTTATATTGCGCACACACTTACATCACCCCTCTAAGCTTTCTATAAGCTTATGCACGATTGATGCGTGCAGGTGACGCCAGGACGCAGTCGTAGCTTGGCCGCAGTATGAGTGTGCAGTCGAGCTTCAGGAGTTCCGTTATCACTATCTTGTATTTCCTTCATACACATTGTACTTTAAAGTTTTTAATCATAGTGAATTTTATGATAGTGTTCTTGTGGTTATTGTTCGTGGGTTATGCTTATTATGAATCAAAATCATGCTTGAAATCCTCCTTGTAAAATCCCAGGATCGAAACCTGGTGTATGGGTGCCGGGAGCCGAGAATGGGGTACTAAGGAGGCTGTCGGCGCCGGATTCGGCGATCTAAAATTTTGTGAGCATGGTTTTTGAGTTTGAGGCGTGACATGATGTCTCCCTCTTACTCAAGCGATATCGTGATTCATGTAAAACTTTTCCTACATTGATATCTACCTAGGGTTTAGATATAAGGGTAATGTGAGGGATTCCTTTAAAACTTACACTAATTTGAGTTGATATAATTTATATTATTTTTTGCATACTTTTATATTACTGTGATTTTCCATATAATTGATTGATGGACCGTTATTAATTATTTATCCTTTTGAGAATTATGGTTAAGGTATGATTTTAATTGTGCATAATTTTTATGAATTTATGTGGAGTGATAGATACAAGTCTTGCCCTTTGCCAATTTTAAGAGTGACACGTGCTTTCACTCTATATTGAGTTGGCCTTTTGTTCATCTCCCCTTATTCTTATTGAATTAGCCTATTTGCTACTCTTCTCTTTTATCGAAATAGTTTAATACTACTTTTCTCCTTTATTAGGTTAACCTTGTGCTACCGCCCTTTATGGCTTGGGCATGTGTCTTGGAATTCCAAAACACCCATGGTTCAATTTATTTCTCCTTTGATACAAGTGATGTGTTAGAGGTCTCACATCTAGTGATTCATATATTTTATCATGGACGTAATGCGCTCTGGGTAGTGATCCTTTTGGTCGACGTGTAATTCCATGGATTTTGGGTAGTGGTGCATAAATCGATGTAAGTAATCTGCAATGCGTGTTACATCACTTCCAAGATTAGATGTCGCAAATAGTCGCTTCATGAATAAATCATGTCATGTAATTCATCTGATCCGTGTGTTATGCCGTCTTGAGGTGTTCACGTGAATCCACGATAGCGTTGGACACGCCGGGGAATCTCCGTAGTGTGAGAATGCGGGGCGAGCAGGTTTTTCTATGAATTATATTCCACATTATGATGATCATTACGTATGATGGACCGTACACACTTTACTAGGCATGCATTCATATATATATATATATAATATATATATATATTGTGTATACTGATACCACTCGTAGTGGTGGAGTACGAGACGTATCAGAACCCTCACATTATTCTTATGAATCTCTTGAATTATTGTTAATCTTAAAGGATAACCATCACTATGACTAGGACATTAACCCTCTCCAATCATACAGATGTTGCAGGTGAATTACGGGTTGACGATACGGACGATAATCATTCTGTGGAAGATATGTTTGAATAAAGAAGAAGAATGACAGAAAATTTATTTGTTTATATGTTTTCCGTTGTTTACTTTAATATGATATAATAAGCTCCCATTGAGAGGGCGTTTGAAGATTAGTCAGATGCTTTTTATTATAATAATAAATACAGTTGATTTTACTCTTGTGAATGCTTACCTTCGTGAATGTAACTAAATGTGATATAAATGGAAAAAAAAAAAACAAGGTATGATTTTGAAGCACCTAATTTTTACATTATTAACACCTGAAATTCTCGGGAACGAGTATATATTCGGGCCACGAAAATTTAGGATGTTACAATAACCCCCTCCTCCACCTCCACCTTTATCGCCAGAATCATCCTTTGATTATTTTTTTACAGCTTCAAATAGGAGAACTATGGGCTAACTCTTGAGTTGGAGGTGTTCAAAAGATGGTCGTTTACTTCTTCTGAATCGAATGGTGGAGATGCCTTTCCATCGTCCTAATTCATAGATTCAATGAGTTTTTTTAGCCGCATTTTATGATCTGATTTGTACGGGATTCCCAACCGCCTATAAAATGCTACAAGACTTTTAAGAAACTTTGATGATTTACTCGTACTTGCTTCACCACCATGTTGTCCCGGAAGGGGTGAACGTTGTTGTCTGGTCCTGGATGTCATTGTAACGCCTAAAATTTTTGCGGCCTGAGTATAAACTAGTGCCCGAGAATTTTAGGTGTTAACAATGTAAAAATTGGATGCTTCAAAATCACACTTAAAAAAAAAATAAATTACATCCAGTTACATTCATGAAGGTAAATCATTCATGAGAGTAAAATCAACTGTATTTATTATACCACTAGTGTAAAAGAATTCAATAAATCTTCAAATGCCCTCTCAATGAGAGCTTATTACATTATCAAAGTTTGCAGTGGAAAATAAATAAAACTAATTGGGCACTATTCTTTTTCTCTATTCGAACCCGTTTTCCACAAAATGGTTGTCGTCCGTTATATCAACCTATAATTCACTTGCAACATCTGTATGGTTAGAGAGGGTCAATGCCCTACTCATAGTGGTGGTCATCATTTAAAGTTTAAAATGATTCAAATGATTCGTATGAATAACAAAAAGGTTCCGATACATCTCATACTCCACAAATACAAGTGGTATCGATATGCATAAACATTTTACATGAAATGCATGCCTAACAAAGTATGTGCGGTCCATCACACTCAGCGATCATCACAATGTGGAAAGTAGTTCAAAGATATCCGGCTCACCCCGCATCCCATACTACGGAGATTCGTTGGCATGTCTAACGTTAATATGGATTTATGCGAACATCTTAAAGGGCACAACACACAGATCGAATGAATTACGTGACACATTTGTTTATTTAGAGCGATTATGCGACATCCAATCCCGAAAGTGATGTAACACACATTGCAGATTACTTACATTGATTTGTGCCCCACTATCCAAAATCCATGGAATTACGTGTCGATTAAGAGGGTCACTACTCGAAACGCATTACGTCCACGATGATATATAGATCACTAGGGTGAGATTTCCAACGCGATACTTGCGTGATAAGGTAATAATGTGATGATTTAAATTGTGTAATAGTCATTTATAAGGTGATGATTCACAATAATAAAACTCGAAGCATGTAATAATAAGATAATCAATTCAATTCAATCGTAAATTTTAAAGGAAGAACCCTCACCTTTAGAACTGGATCTCTTTCTAAGGTTGTCAGTACTTGTTGTATATGACGTATGGTCAGATTTATCGTAATTCATACAGTTAGATTTTAGCATCATACTGATAAGCTCAAATACTAAAGTTTGTAGATCTAGGTTTTACACTAAATAGTAACTTAATTAGAACCTCAAAAGAATAATTTACCTTGTTTAGAAAATTCTTGCTTAATAGCTTGGATTCGCTAACATTCTACGTCGAGTTGTCCCTCTTTAACCCACAGTAGCACAACGATCTTCCTCTTCCTCCCTCTCTCTTTCTCTCTGTTTTAACTTCGCTATTTCTTTTCTTCCTAAGTTTCTATGTTCTCTCTCTGTTTCTCATATTCTGGGTGAAATCTCTTCAAGACAGGATATATAGGTGTGTTCGAGCAGCCATTGTATAAGAGGAAACATTCGACATGTTACACCTTGTGTGAAACAGTTCGTGGACGACTCAGGCATGAGTTATTCTGCTTAATACGATGCTCCATATTGTTAATGCAATATTAGTGGTATTTTGGTGGATGTCATGGGATTAGGTGGGCCTTTTGATGGGTGAGTTGGATCTTTGATCAGGCCCTATTAAGGAACTTACGGTTCTATTGTAAAATGAGGAAGATGATCCATCTTCCATGGTGAATTTGCGTCTAAGTTGTATTTCTTCAAAGTGTTGATCGTGGTGGTCCAGATTGTTCGGATGGTGCTTCATGGACCATAAATCGAAGGTTCAGGGTCCTTTGCTTAGTGGGTTTGCGCAGAAGGAGCTTTTGCATGGTGCGGCTTGGTTCCGGGAAGAACGGTAGAGATGCTGTGTTTATCCTAAGGTTCTTAACTCCTATCCCTGTTAGGAGTCAGAATCCTTCCAGGGATGTACAAACGGCTTGGATTAGTCGTAGAAGCCTGTCCCGTTCGAATCATGTGTAGTGTTGGCTTTGCGTGGGAGAGTTTCTGATTCTGTTGCCACTCACAAACGTAGAAAACATGGTTTTGAATGTTGTGCATTGCATGGTTTACATCGTAGATGAAAGGTCGTGATCCTCATATTATAAGGTCTGAATGGTGTAGATTTGGTTGGAAAGTTTTGTGTTGGATTAGCGTGAATTCAACTCTCGAGCAGGAATGAAAACAGGAAGTTTTCGGTTTGAAAACTCTTTTCGAGTGCAAGGATTCCAGACGCTGTTATAGCGTGTGGAAGTTGCCGGCTTCTGTTTCAATTGCAGTGGCCAGGTGGGGTCCACCGTGATGAGTTTTAAGAGATCCACTTCATCCATCTGTTTCTTTATATCATGTTAGGACACAAGGTTAAAAATAACGCAGATCCATTAATGAGGTGAACCACATGGTTTGAATTAGTTGAAGATGCTCACTCTTGTACATTTGAAGTGCTTCTGTCGAAATTAGAAATTTGGGGAAGGAAATTTCCTTCAAACACGTCTCTTTATGTGAGGCTAGCTTGTCCATTGTCTGCAGGTATAATGTGGGTCCATCATAATTTTTATAAGGAATCCACTCCATTCATCAATATGAGCAGGTTGTTTTGGACCATGGGATTAAATATGGAGTTGATCTGAGGCTTAGGTAAGCTTATCTTAAAACTTCTTCTACCAAGTGCCAAAGCAGACTTGATCTTGATTAACACTCCACGCTTAATGATCAGGGCTCAATTTTAGAAGAAATGTGTAACCAGGAGAGGCAGATGATTGGGCAAAACTTGGTGA
Organism: Magnolia officinalis; assembly: GCA_021015155.1. Lineage (NCBI taxonomy): Eukaryota > Viridiplantae > Streptophyta > Magnoliopsida > Magnoliales > Magnoliaceae > Magnolia > Magnolia officinalis. Next base: position 24,003 of record JAJHSJ010002607.1, read on the forward strand.
TTGATCGATAGTGGAAAAAGCTTTCTCACCTTTTGTGCTAAAAGGAAGGAATTGGTTTTAAATCAGTCAATACTCAATGGTGTAGGATCATAGATCGATGCCTAAATTTTGTATAATCTCGTAGTCGTATGAGGCCAAAGCATAGTCCAAATTGGAGTTGTGATTGATGGTGTAAAGTGGGTCAATCCGAAGCTCCAGATTTAGGAAGAGTTGGTAAGATTAAAACTGCTAACTTCGTTCCTAAGAAAAAGGCTACCAATATGGGGTTATCATATTTCACACTTGGTCCCTGTGATGGTCAATCTAAATCATTCATATGAAGGGAAATGTCCTACTATGAATACCCACGAGCTTTCCTCACTCAATGGACACCAAAATCAACGGTTAAGGGGCTGATTTGCCAATTGGGTCACTTCTACAATGATCTAGGAGTTGAAATTCGATGTGTATGGTTAATTTAGGTTACATAGGAATGACATAAAATCTCATATCAAACAGATCATGAAAACCATATGATCTAGAATTCAAGGGTCTAGGTTAATGACATTGTCGTAATTATTGCTGATATGAGAGTTTTGGAAAATTTAATGGTTCTACATGGTTATAGGCACGTTTTTAAGTAATTCTTACAAAATAACTTATATCTAAATCATTGTGAATAAAAATTTATTAACCAAATTAATTAAGGGAATGTACATATATAAACCAACATAATGGATGATTAGATGACATGTTAAAAATAGAAAAACTTGATGGTTAGTACTTTGATCATGTATGTAAGTGGGTGTACGATCAGTTTTGTAAAAGAATGAACACAAGTGAGTTTTTGAAGTAGTCAAGAGGTAGAACATGTATACCGTTAGATTGAAGTGATTTGTTCACGTGTAAGTTTCTTATATTGTAGTTCTGATGGTGGGTTAAGTATATTCATAGGTGGTGAATAAGATGAACGAATCGGAATCTTGATTTGATATGTGTATGAGCAGATGCAAATATCAAGTAGTTAGTTTACATGATCGGCTGATCCAAACTCAAAGTGGACGGTCAGATATCTTTACTTATCGGTGGATAGTTGATTGAACGGTTGGTTATGATGGACAAGTGGGAATACTTAGACATATGATGATCTTGTCTTAAAATAAATGGTCATATGACTTGATTTATGGATGAAGATCATTCTCAACGATCAGATTCATGTTAGAGAATAGATGTAAGGTTAGGATAGCTAAATTGGTATCATACACATGTACATATTAAGTTAAACTTCATGCTGACACTCGAGAATTTTCAATACTCATGTATTGAAAAGTTCGGGGTGTTACAATTTACCTCCTTACACAAAATTTCGTCCCTAAAATTTAATTACTTCTATCATCCTCTGCTTAACCCTTCTTCATTTATAATAGGCATACTTTTATATCTTGTGGTTGGTTGTATTAGTTATAATTGTAGGGGGAGGGGTGGAGAAAGTCTTTATATTTGAGTCGAGAATGACTCGAAATAAATCCTGGAATTCCTAAGGAGCTTTATTACAGGGTGCTGTGTCTCCTCCCCGACAAGCCAAATGTAATTTCAGCCGATTTGTTTTGTTTACAAATTATTTTCCACACAACTTGCATTGTAACTTTATCTTTCCATCTTGGGAGTAGACTTAAACTCCATAATCCCATATATCTGCTGATGTATCATCGTCCAATGACATATATACAAGTGCATATTTTAAAAGAAAAATATTTGGTTATGTTAAGGCAACATAAAAAAAAATAAGTTATAGTGATAAATAAATGCAATTAACAAACCATATAATATGAGATTTAAGCAACATTAATTAATTTAATAGTACAAATGAAAAGAGAGAAATATCCATCCACCCATAAAATATTACAATTTAAGTTTATAAAAAATAATTACAAATATCTTGTTGTAACTTGTAAGCAAATGCAAGAGAAATAGAAGGCAGTGTCTTATCCTACAGTTTATGCAATTATTGTAGGTACTGTCTCATTTTGCTTGTCACTTTACCTTCCTCGAACTCCTCATCAACAGAGTTCTATTTTCCCCAGATCGGACGCAACCAATCCTATGTACAAATGAGCGCTTCAATTGATTCTGGTGTAAGCAAGCTTCGATACTTGTTCACGACCCTACTCCCCATACTAAAAGTAGATTCGGAAGCCACGATTGAAATTGGAATTGATAATGTCTTATGCCATTAACGAGAGCACATGGTATTATAAATTACGAGATTTCGTCTTCCACCAGTCCAAAACATCAAATTCTTCGTCTTTGTACTTTACAAGTGGCTCCTTGAGATAGTTTTCAAGTTCTGATTAGGTTCTCTATGTTTAACTCTCAACTTGTACCGGAAAATACATGAGATCATCAATCGTTTTTCGTGGTTCATCAACTGTAGAACTAGAACCCCCTTGAGGAGTTTTGTTTTTTTTTCGACGCCCACATAGAAATTGTACAAATCATCAACTACATCACGAATCTTATCGACCTCAGAGGCACTCTTCTTGCTATATAACTTATTACAAATGAATACAACCATGAACATCTTGTATTGAGGATTAAGAACGACTGCAACAGTCATTACCAAATTGCACTCAGACCAATACTTATCAAACTTTAACTGTATACCCATGATTATTAATTGTAAAAAGTCTGGTCCGCTACGACTTCTGTGCAGACATCTTTTATCCTCCAAGTTCTGGCAAAAATATATTTGTGTTGGATGTTTGCTGAAAATTTCTTCGTTGTGTCATAAAAAATTGAAAGGAACTTGCAAACTGATTCAGCTCTTGACCAATCATCTTCAGAAAGCAACCAAAGATTTGCACTATCACGCTCCGTATAGTGAGAAATGCATCTCTGAAAGTTATCGCTGAATCCAACATTTCAAAAGTTGAATTCTAACGTATCATGATATCCAGCTTCATCGTTCTTTGAGATGACAAATTCAACCGCTTCACAATCTCTTTCCATTTATATAATCGTGAAGGTGACCCCTCTATATATATATATATATATATATATATATATATTATATATATATATATTTCACACTCTCTCTTATGTTCTTGATCATTGGCTCAATTGTTTTAAGGCCAACTTGTACAATCAAGTTTAGGATGTGGGTACAACACCGAACATGAAATATCTTTCCACCAAAATACAAGTCACTGGTGGCCCTAAACTGGTTTTACAAATTCATTATCATGCTATCATTTGCAGAGGCGTTGTTTAAAGTTATTGAGGAGATTTTCTTTTTAATGTCCCACTCCATAAGACATTTGTACATGTAGTATAAAATTATCAATCTAGTGTGAGGAGGCGCAAGATAATGAAAGTTTATGATTCTCTTCCAGAGCCTCCATTTGGCATCAACATAGTGAGCAATTAGTGACATATACTCATTTCGTTGATTGGATGCCGTCCACAAATCTGATTTCAAGCTAATTTGGAAAATCGATTCCAACTGTCCTTTCAACTTGAGCTTCTCGCTTTCATATATCTTCATGCACACTCTCTTTATTGTTGTACGGGAGACCTTGTTGTATCTGGGGTTGAGGCCTATAATTAATTCGACAAAAGCATGACTTTATACCATTTGAAATGGTCTTTCATTGACAATAATAAATTTGACCGTCAACTCATTTACATGGTCTTTGTTATACTTGTAGATGGACAATGTACCTTGCAACGGACCCACTAAAGATTGAGTAAATGAAAGTGTCTGTTACCCTGAGGTTTGAGTTCTCACTTTTTTATGACACTTCAGACTGCGTTTCTTTAGAGTTGTGGTTGACCCATCTAATTGCTTAGCATATTGAGTCTTGCAGTACTTGCATTATATCTTCACTCTATCATTTTTCATGGTTACTTCTTTAAAATCTTCCTACACTATATATATATATATATATATATATATATATATATATATTTGCTTTTCCCATAATATATGACTGTAAGGTACTAATATCAATGGACACCTCTTCATCTTCTAGACCTAATCCTTCATCTTTCCAAGATATTCGGCAATGTAACTGACAAACCGCCTGGGGTATTGGAAAGACCCTCACTAGCCATCTAATAGTTGAAAGATACTAAATCATATTAGCATTAACAATCTAATGCCTTAATATTTATACTAAATCCTAAATTAGTCACCCATCCAAAGTTGGATAGATTGTAATACTTTCATATTTCCATTTAAACGCCCATGCCGAAAATCCAACAGCATTTCCCCATGTCTCTCCAGATAAGTTGATCTTCCATTACATTCCATTACATTCCAGACCAACAGCCTGGGCTACTCAGGCTAATTCGCAGGACCGCAGCCAATCAAAGGTGGGATGGGAGTTATTGGTTAATCTAAGGTAGGATCCATCATCCACCAAAGTAGGTGGACCGAATCGATGATCACACCCGAGCTAGGTCCAGGGTGGACCTCCAGCGGCCACGCAGGACTGCACCAGAGGTCGCGAGCCAGGGTGGGCCACTAGGGAGGGCCCGAGCTCATCCGGACCACCAGCGGCCTGGCAGGACGTTACACTCAAGGTCCCGAGCTAGGGCGGGTCACTAGCGAGGTCCCGAGCTTGGTGGACCACATTAAAAAACCCAGTAAACTTAAAATTTTAAATTACTTGATGAAGGGAAGTGGAGGACGAGGAGTGGTTCCGATCGGGTGCTAGGCTACTGGCTGGCTTGGACTCGGGGTTCCAATCGGGTTCAGTGTGGCGTGGGTAGGGTTAGGGTACAGGTGAGGTGAAAGGGAAAGTTAGGATTTTAGTTATATAGGTACCCGATTCTGGTCTAAGTCGGGTTTCAGATTGGATCGGATCCGACCGGATCATGTTACAGATTGAGTCAGGTCGGGTTACTATGTAACCCGAACTCGACTCGGTCGAGATTCGGATCCAAGTAGGTCTACTCGATCCGAACCCGACCCTAGCATTCAGTTCGGGTCAAGTCGGATCCGACTGTGTCAATTGAGTTAGATCCGCCAAGTCAAGTCGGATCCTACCCATCTCTAGAAAAAAATGCAAGGATCTTATTGATAACACTTGCTTGATGATTGGCCAGGTAATTTGGGAGATAAAGTAAAAATGTGACGGACGGACAGACGGATTGAAAAGGTCTAAGTGCGGGGATCGACGATATACGACTCAAATACATTAAAGAATGTTTGGCTAAGATTTTATCTCAAATGGATTAGTAGAAACACACTTTTGAGTATGGCCTAGAATGGAGACATATAGGCCCTTAGATTCTCTAAGTTTATGGTTGATACATATTAGTCCCTTTAATTGAAAAGCGATGGTAAGAAAGGTTCTTATACACTTATGAAACAAAATGGTTGGTTCACATCCTTAGATGATCAAGGATACGTGCGGATCTGTTGATTTTAATGTGGTACCACTGTGATGTAGCGGTCCGATGAGGACACAAACGGATGGATAACTAAATCTAAGGTGGACTAGATATCCCTATGTGAATAAAGACTACTTTGGTGTAAAAATGTATGTAAATGTAAGAGTGCCCATCAAAACCCTGGGCAGTTAACAACTAAAATTGAAAAACCAAAATATTAATACATAATGGAGTAAAAAGATCAATCTACCCTTTCAAATACTTACGATAGTACACTACTTTAACTAATCATGCATTTATGTTTGCACGTGTAGCCACTCGTCTTCTACCATGTGCCACGAGAAATATCACCACCAGCTAAAACACTGGCCCTTTTCTTTTTAGAACACCATGGAGCATGTCCTCTCCCATGTTGCCACATGTCATCCAATCACTTTTCTAAAGATGCAATGACACGTGTCTTATGATAATAATACTCATTTGTCTTTTATCAGCTCCTTTGATTGATCGATTTCGTCTTGATTTTTTGTATAGTGGTGCTGCACCATGTTGGCTTTTTAACCATTGAATCTAGCACAGTCAGATTGGGCTAAACATATTGTTCTCATATTTTCCGATCAGGTGCCTCATCGTATCTAAGGAGCAGATTAGATGCGGCCTCGGCCTCACCAAAGATAGTGTGGCCCACCTTGATTTATGTATTCTATATCCACGGCAGCCATGGTTTTGCCATATTATTTTAGAGCATGAGCCAAAAATGAAGCTGATCAAAATCTCAGATGGACCGTGATTAACCACTGAAACCTTCTCGTGGCCACATAAGTTTGGGACGAGGCTGATATTTCTTTAAACCCTTCATCCATGTTTGTGTAACCTCATCAATTGGTTAGATGACAAATAAACATTAAAAAACACTACTGTGGGCCCTACGAAGTCTTTACCTGTGAGCATTCAATTGCCACTATTTCCTCTAACATGGTCCACCTCATATTTGGACTGCTTCATTTTTGGGCTAAAATGATAAGGCAAAATTAATGGATGGCCAGGATACAACACATACATTAAGGTGAGTGCCACAAGGGTCACACGGTCGCACCCAATCCACTCCTTTGCAGGGCCACGCGGTCTTGGTTGAGGCAGGGCCGCACCTAATCCGCTCCTCTAAAATCACATTGAGGATATAATACAAACATTATCGTGGGGAGTGGATTAGGTGGGGCCCTTTAATGTATTTATTCAGGGCCATGCAGTCCAAATCTGAGGTGGACCATATTAGAGGAAATAGTGGCAATTGAATGTTTCATGGTGTTCTAAAAAAGAAAAGGCCAGGCGGTCTTGAGGCAGGGGCCGCACCTAATCCGCTACTCTAAATCACGTTGAGGATATAATACAAACATTATCTAGGGAGCGGATTAGGTGCGGCCCTTTAATGTATTTATTCTGTATCATGCAGGCCTTCCGAAAACAAAGGAGATCCAAATCTCATATCATACTACGGGGAACGGCGGTGATTGACCATTAAAACTTTCTGTCTGGTAGCTACAAAAGTTTTAGATCAAATTTATATTTATTTAATTTTCTTTATTCATGTTTACGTTACCTTATCAACAGGTTGGATGGAAAATAACACATATGAAAATATACACTTGGCTTTAGGAACTTTTTAACGGTGGAACATTAAATCACCACTGTTTCCTATTGCATGGTAACCTGAGATTTTAATAATCTACTACGTATTTTGGCTCATGCCCTAAAATGATCTTACAATGGGATCGACGGAGTGGATATAAAAGACATACATCGAGGTGGGGCCCTACCATAAGCGCCGTACCGTATTAGGTGTGGCCGTGGCCGCAGCTAGTCCGCTCCCTCGTGGTGGTCCCCGTGGAGCACGGCAGCACTAGAGGTTTTTTTTCCACTATCTTGTCCCTCGAGAGATTCCTTTTCACAACTGTGTCTACAAAAGACGGAATGACATCAATATATATCTTGCTCCTCCGTGTAAGTAGCTGGTGAGGGTTAAAGAGGGGAGAGAAAGCATGAGCGGAGACGGAAAGACTGTGTGCGTAACAGGTGCCTCTGGTTACATCGCTTCATGGCTAGTGAAGCTTCTTCTCCAGCGTGGTTACACCGTCAGAGGCACCGTCCGCAACCCTAGTAAGATCTCACTTCCTCTTCTCTCTTCTGTCTGATTGCCAACGTAGTTCGTTGATCCAGACTACCATCCACACATCATTTCCGAACATTTTTCTAATTGGACGCCTTAAATCCATCCGATCTATGAATCTTAGTTTGGATCGATGATTTATTTTTCCATAGCTGTTTGGGATTGTATAGTATAGCTTCCTTTTTTTGGGACCACTCATCTATCATGCTTTCCTTCAGATCAACGGTTTAGATCCACGAACCATGGGCCTTAAATGTACAAGCTGGCGCATTTGACATTCCTGGCTTGCATGTACGGAATGCTTGATTTCATTTTAATAATCAGAAGAACTCTATGGTGGTCCACTTGCCTTGAGTGGACCAGTTCCAGTGGATACGGTGTGTTGGATCACATCCATCCAATCTTCTGCCCTTTATTAGTCCAACATTAACATGAACTGCTGCTTTATTTCTTGCTTGAATCTTCTGCCACCAAGCAAAGGGTTAGGATTGACCCATTTGATGGGACGCAGCTTCGGTGGATCCCTGACATCTATGCCGTCCTTCCCTTTTCACAGCTCATTTTACGGCGTGATTTAAAAAAGGAAGTAGATCTAAGTCTCAGGTGGACCACACTGGAGAAACAGTGGTTATTGACCATTAAAAACTTCTTGTGGGCTATAAAAGTTTTGGATCAGCAAGCTGATATTGTGTGGTCCCTTCATCCAGGTCTTTGTGACATTATCAACAGGTTCGATGACAAATAAACATTTCGATGGCTATTAAGAAGTTTTTAATGGTGGATATTCAATCACCACTGTTTCCTCTGATGCTGTCTACCTGAGATTTGGATCTGCTTAGTTGTTAGGGTCACGGACTAAAATAAGCTGTCAAAATGGATGGTCGGCGTGGATGTAAGGCATGTAGATCACGACAGGCCCCACAAGTGAGGGATCCATGGAAGCAGCGTCCTTGCCGTGGCTTTCAAACCATTATTTGTAGGTGTGAAAATCTACGATTGAGAAGCAAATGCGACAGCGGTCTCCACTGGAGGGGGAAGTGAAAGCTGGATCTCCCAGCCGATGCGGATTGAGTCCTGCCCCGGTCAGGAGCTTTGAGTGGCCACCGTGATGTATGGGTCTTATCCACACCGTCCATCCATTTTTTCATATCATTTTAGGGTATAAGCTTAAAAATAAGGCAGATCTAAGGCTCAGGTGGACTACACAATGGCGATTAAACTCTTACCGTTGAAAACTTCTTGGGGCCACAGAATTTTTTGATGGAGCTGATATTTGTGTTTTCTCTTCATCTAAGTCTACCTAACTTTATGAATAGGTTGGATGGCAAATAAACATCACGGTGGGCCCTAGAAAAGTTTCAACGGTGACGATCATTATCACCGTCGCTTCCTGTGGTCTGGTCAACTTTAGACTTGGATCTACCTTATTTTTAGGCTTATACCCTAAAATGATAAGAAAATAGATGGACGGTGTGGATAAGACCTGGTGGCCACTCAAAGCTCCTGCCCCATCTCAGCCGGAGAAGGGAAGGGGGAGGGAGGTATGATGCAATCCGCGTCCGTTCTAAACACGCAGTCAATGGGGTCCTTACTCTTGCCCGGGTGGTAACTCTCAGGAGTTTCAACTCCCCGGTCAAGGGTTCGAGTGTGAATTCCACCAGCGTGAGTGTGTGGGGTGTGTGCGCGCGTGTGTAAAAAAAAAAGTTTTTTTTTTTTTTCCATTCGAGTCTAAAAGGAGTTTGCTAAAAAGGCCAAGACACGTGCGAGTCGTTCGCATGAGTCCACACGTGCCACATAACATACGTGGGAGAGGTGTAGGTGGGTGGGTCTGTCCATTCTCATCTAGGAATGAACAGATCAATGGTAGAATAGAAATGAGTGAGATGGCCGGTTGGTTGCAGATGATCCCAAGAAGACGGAACACCTACGGGCGCTGGATGGAGCAAGTGAAAGACTGCATCTGTTCAAAGCGGAATTGCTGGAAGATGGAGCATTTGATGGTGTGATCAACGGCTGTGATGGGGTTTTCCACACTGCCTCTCCCTTTACGCACACTGCTGATGATCCTCAGGTACGCATGATTTCCCCACCGTATATTAATTATACTTCCTTCTCTTAGGTTATTTATTTATTTATTTTTAAATAATTTGGAAATTTTATGACATGGATACAAGCAACGTACCACAACTTGAGGTATTGGGTTGCCTGCAACCATAAGCTCTGTGGGGCCCACCGTGATGTATGTGTTATATCCACTCCATCCATCTGTTTCACACCAGCTCATTTTAGGTGACGATCCTAAATATGAAAGCAGATCTGAAACTTAAGTAGACCACACCACAGGAAAAAAGTGGGAGAAAGACTCCCATCATTAAAAACTTCTGGGGCCAAGTTTTGGTTCAAGCTGATATTTGTGTTGTCCCTTCATCTAGGTTGGAACCTTGTGAACGGTTTGGATGACATATAAACATCACGGTGAACCCCAGGAGGTTTTAATTGGTGGGTGTCTTCATCCCCACTCTTTCCTATGTTGTGGTCCATTTGAGCTTTGGATCTGCCTCATGTTTAGGTTCATGTCGTATAATGAGCTAGCGAAACAGATGGATGGAGTGGATATAACATACGTCACGGTGGGTGCCATAGAGCTTAGGATTGCAGGAATCCCAGTGGCCCTTGGCTGCCGGCAATCCGCGTCCCTAGGCTGCTTGTGCATGATAAAAGCTAGTTATTGACAAGAATACTCTTTAATTTAAACTCTTTTGCCGGCAAGAAATTGCTGAAACTAGGCTAAGATGGTGGCAGTGATGTACTTGCGAACACCCAAAAACTCGACTCAACTCGATTTTCAGCTGGGTCAAGTCGACTTGAAGACTTGACCCAACTCGACCCGATATTTAATGATTACATTTAAAAGTACTATGTAAACCAATAGGTGTCAAAAATAGTTAAAACCATAGATAAGTAATTTAAAATGGAAACATTGCCATGAAATTGTGGTTGGCTCTGGTTGAGTGCCACTTCACGGGGGGAGTTGTCGGTTTGATTCCCCACCCCTGCATTTATATATTATTATTATTATTATTATTATTATTATTATTGCTGCGACTCACCAAGCGACTACTCGGTCTGAGTCATCCGAGTCTGTCAGTCGGCTCGCCTCCCAAGTTAGGATAAAGTCCAAACCAGAACCGCGCTTCCAAGAGCACTCAACTCGAAATATCACCAAGTTGAGTCAATGAGTTTTTAGAACCACTAGTAATGGTCCACCTCCACCATCCATGTAAATTTATCTCTCCATCCCGATACCTCTCATGGTTGGTGTTCTTAGGGTTTTAAGACTCATTATTGGTCATCAACTGGGCCATGACTGGAGTCTCCCTTGACCTTTTGATTCTTCTGAGGAAGGGAGGTTTTTCTTTCATATTTAAAAATATTTTAACAAGACCCTTCATAAAGGAGTCTTGAATCTAACATTTTTTTCTTCAATCCAAGTAGATCCATTTAACCCATGTAAAAGAACAAAGGTGTGTGTTAATCAGAAGTCCACAACTCGCTGACTCAACTTGAAACTCAGCCGACAGTGAGTCGTGTGTCATCGTTTGTAAATGAAATAGTGGAGCAAGGGAATCGACCAAGATCTCTACCATAGGTAACTTGCACTTACCCAATGCACCATGCAATGATTTGCTACTAAACTAGCTATTTTTTTAAATTTATAATTATTAATATCAAGTTGAGTCGAGTTCACCTGAACCGGCTAAACATTGAACTGAGTTGAGTTTTGGGTTTTTGAACTATGGTTTAAATGGAGTGATTCTAATGCTCGCAGTGCGGCCAGTATGATTGCACAACCCACATTCTTCTTCTTCTTCTTCTTTCTTCTTCTTTTGTTTTTTGTTTGTTTGTTTGTTTGTTATAGTTAATCAATTTATCAAGGACTCATGTCTTTCCTCAAGGCTTCTAGCTCATGATGTAGGTAGAAAGTTTTGGAGGAAAAAGTTAATGCACTTGATAGAACTATTTGATCCTGGATTTTAACAGTGGCGGGAAATGGCCCATTGCACATCTCAGCTCTTGACCAGCTCATGGAAGTGTGGCGTACTCTGGCTTTAACTGTGATGGCAAATGTCCCATTGACCATTGTGGCTCGTGAAAGTGTGAACTCCAGTTCCTTCTAGAGTCCAGCTGTTTAAGTGGATAGCTTTGCCCAACAGAATACTCACTATAGATAATCTTAAGAAGAGAAGTTTTGCACTCCCCAACAGATGTTTTATCTGCAAATCTGAAGAGGAATCAAGGAGCACTCTTCCTCCCTTGTATGGTCATTTGCTCGGAGTCTCTCTTTGGTTTCTCTTAGACTCTCAATGGTTCCATTTTGGATCTGTTTATGGATGGGGAGGGTCCCTTCACCCATCTGAAATAAGATCTAGATGTTGATTCCATACTCTGTTTTGTGGGGAATTTAGCTTGAGAAAAACATGAGAACTTTCAAAGACATGTCATAGTCAATAGATAAGCTCAAGAGGAAGATTCAGTTTATACTAGAGGGTAGTTTGCTTTGCCCCCCTGAATTTAAAGGAATCTCTATCCACACTCTTCTTTGGGATTTGGGTTCTCTCATTTCTAGAAATTCATAGGGTGGCTTGGAACCCCCATGCATTGAGGGTCTCTGTTCCGTTTCTTTTCCACTGTGACAGAGGCTGGTTCCTGTCTGTTTATTTTAGTTATATATATATATATATATATATATATATATATATATATATTAGATCTGTGTTTCTCTGGTTTCTTAATAAAGCTCAATTGCCAAAAAAAAGGGAGAAAAGAAAAGGAAAAAGATCAAAGAAGGAATCATGCTCTTTCAGTGAAAAATATGTCTTCATATACTTCAAGAAGATTGGATGTTGGACCAAAAAAAAAAACATGAGTTTCCTAAGCAACAGAAAACCAACTTTCTTAAAGATACAAGGCACCATGTATAGGATTCTTCTTGGTATGGAGTCTATAGGCAGCTAGTCAATATTTTTCATCTAGAACTATGTATGAATTTTTCTTGGTATGGATTTATAGGCAGCTAGTCAAATTTTCATCTATCTCAGAGTCTACAACTAGGTCTATACCTTGCTCTTGTTCTTAATAGTCAGTGCATGCATGATGCAAGAAAGTGAGATGTGGATGCACCGTTCAAAAGTGTGAAGGTATCTTCTCTAATTGAATTCCAACCTAGTAATCTCAGGTGTGTCACAATGTGCTGGGCATGGTGTCAAAATGCTTGTTCATTGACAAAACATCTGTAAATTTATATGGGGAGAAACTAGTGCACTAAAAGATTTTAAAACATGAAATTCTAGCAAGTTTGAGTGCACGGTTAATTATCAAGAAATAGCTTCAGGTGCTACTTGTCTAGTTTGTTTGAAGAGCTTAGAGATCCGCTCCCACTCTTTCAGACTCCAGCTCATGTTTCTGCTATGGAACTGCATAAGTCTTTTCACTTTCTAGCAATTAGAAATGACTACTTTTTCTCTCCCACACCCGAATCTGCTACTTGTACTGATGCTTTGTGCAACTAAGTCGATGGGAACATTGGAGGATCGATTTAAATGAAGTATGACAGTGGATTTGCAATGAGGTAATAAAAAGGCTATGCCTACTACCTTGAACATTATGTTTTCATGAACAAGAAAACTCTGACTACCACTTTGTAAGTTTGATGGTTACACAGTGCAAATGAATATCTGTTTGTGAACATCCTCACTGAAGCTCTTGGGAGGAAAAAGCCTTATTCGCACTATTGACATCTATGCTCTGCTTAGAAGGGGAATGTTAAGATGCGTACGTTGAATTTTTGTTGATGCATTTCTTCTCTTCTTTTTTCTAAGGTATTTCCATATTTTCATTGTTAACGAGCTATGCAAACTCATGTAGAGGATGAACTGCTTGCTTTCCTCTTGATCATTGTCAGTAAAAGTTTTCGTAGAAGTCCTACTATCTTCGGGTCTTATTATCCATTATGCTTACTACAAGAGATTTTGGTGCAGTGTCCTGTATTCTATTTTCTACTTCTCAATGGTATTCCCTTGTTGAATTAGGAGTTTAGTAAATAGGAGATTAGACATATATAAAGGACACATAATAGTTCTGGATTGATTCTTATACTTCTTCTCTTCCTTAGATATTTAATCTTTGTAGTTCCATCTTCCTCCTTATCTGCATTCAATAATTATTTAACTATGTTTGTTTTGCATATTCAAAACCACGACATATTATTGACTGGTCCTTTACTATTTATTGTCCTCAACATTTCAGGCTGACTTGATTGACCCTGCGGTGAAGGGAACTCTTAATGTACTCCGTTCATGTGCAAAATCTTCCTCCGTTAAAAGGGTGGTTGTCACTTCCTCCTTGGCTGCAATCCCATACAACGATAAACCTCTAGCTCCTGATGTTGTAGTTGACGAAACTTGGTTTACTGATCCTGAGTTTTGTACGAAGGCACAGGTGCATCCTAAGGCTCATTCATTCGATGCATTTTAAGTTTTATTTTTGTTGTTATGAGTGTGTTATTTTTGTTATCGAACAGCTGTTGTATAACGATAATATGGATTATATTAAAAAAGATGCATGCCAAGATATTACATTTGTAAAATTGTTAGAGAGAGGAAAAGAGATGGAGTACGCCTCCATCTTCGAGCCTAAGAGGGATCATGGAGTGGAGAGAAGATTGGAGAGAGGAAAAGATAGTGAGTGATTTCGAGAGAGGAACCGAAGACGAGAGAAGAACCTTTAAAAGTAGAGATTTTCATGCTGGAGAAGATTTGGTCGTGGGTTTCAGGAGTATTAGAGGAGTGTGGCATAAGGACTCTTTCAATACGTGCGATGTTGAGAGGCGTGGAGGTGGATCAAGAGTAAGAAAGGGCTATGGTGCTCATAGCCATGTTCGTGGAAAGGATTATGCCTCTCGTGTGAGAGGAAGACCGCTCGCCAAAACCGACCCCCTAGAAATCATTCTAGTATCCATCATTGTAAATTGCTTGGTAGATCCCTGACTACAGGCTTTGCAGTGAAGGGACGTTCCAATAGGGGAATCGATGGGCGCTACCCTTCTAGGAGGTATTCTCTAGGGGGTTCGAGAAGAACCTTGTTGCAAGGTCTAGATGGAGTTTTGGGGAGTAAGCTATGCGCATTTTATTTATTTATTACTATGCACACACCCCTCACACCCCCGCAACACAATGGGTACTTGAACCCATGACCATAGTTTCCATCATCCTGATGATCATCTTTGAGCTTAAGAGAGAGGCCTCGGTCGCCATTTCAGTGGAGGTCAAGGGTATTTTGGGAAGTGCTCCTGCGCTACAGTCGTTCAAAGGGCTCTAAAGAAAGACGGTTGGACTCTCGTCACTGTTCATGGTTACCAGGAAACATGCTCTAACTTCCAAATTCGCCGGCTTCCCTACTTTTTTCATTTTACTTCTCGGAGGACTGGGTGAGTATATGCATTCTCGAAAATTTCAAAAGTGGGGATGATAAAGGAATTGTTATCCCTAGAAAGAAATTCTCATATGAAATTAGGGGCTTTGGCTTCCTTTGGATGGAATCTATGGAGGTTGTCTCCTTAGCTATCTCCCTCTTGCATTAGTTGGGTTGTAACGGCTGCTGGATTTTAGTTTAAATGACGCGTTACAGCCTAGTGGCAGAGTCGTTGGTAGTTGTTCCGGTACGAAGGTCAACGGTCTTATCTGTACAACCCTTTAGGTCGCAGTGAATTGCCCCTCTAAGGAGCTAGTCATTCCTTCAAAGAAGCAATGGAAGGGGGTCCATCTATTAGCCATTCTGCTAGTTCGACCATTCCTGCCATTCCCTCTAGCTTTTCTCCCAACCGAAATCCTCTTCGAAATTAGAAACTTGACACTGCAGCGTGTTTGAAAATCATGGACTGCTCTCTGGTCACAAGAGTCAATTGCTTCCCATTCCCATAGTCTGGCGATCCGATGTCAGAAAGGGCGTCCTTAACTGATGTTATGGCCTGGTTGGAAGCTAGCTACAAACTTAAGGAGGGGAACTACAACCTTAAGCCATTGGGTGAGTCAGAGCTTCTTCTCAACCTCAAGTTGGAAGTTAATTTGGACTCATTCTCATGGTGGGAGCCTTGTATTGAGATGGCCCAGTGCAATACCTCACAAATTTTAGGGTATAATTTTTATTTTTTTATTTTTTTTTATTTTTTTATTTATTTTTTTTGGAGATATGTAGTGGGACTGATCATTTGATGAACAATCGGAGCAATTTGTCCTAAATCTGGGACGATCTGACCGTTGGATCTTCGATCCGTACCATCTGTCCTAAATATGGGACGATCCGACCATTGGGTATTTGATCCGGGTCATCTGTCCTAAATCTGGGATGATCTGACCATTGAATCTTTGATCCGGGCCAGCCGTCCTAAATCTAGGATGATCTGACCATTGGATCTTACATCAGTGCTTGGATCTCTGATCTGGGCTGTCGGATCATCAAATGGACCGTTAAATCGTAGTTCAACTGCAGATCTTCTAGATCATAGAATTCCACTCCACCAAAAAAAATAAGCCCACAGTCACTTCTAGCAACAGCAAGTGCAACTTGCGCCACCATCTCATATATAGAGAAACAATTGCCTAGCATAATGCAATTCCATACCATTCTCCTTCAACACAAATAGTATGATTCAGTGGATGGTGAAGAGCTACATGACAAACTTCCACAAGCATTTGTATGACTAAAAAGAAAAAAGAATCATAGCAACATCACAAATCACTTAATCTCAGCTATTAATTCATCGACCCGGATTGCAAGGACCTTGAATTATGATGCATTATATCATTCACATGCACTAAAAAAGAAAGACATACATAAGCATTTCTATCACCGAAAAAGAACCATGAGCATAGGAAAAGTAGTAGAATTCAAATAAAACCAGTAATAATTTCATCAAATCCCAGATTCCAAGATCTTGAATCGAGATGCAGTTTGAAGGATCAACTGATCCAGTCACATCACATAGCACACTTGCATGTCCTCCAAAGAACCCTGATTTGATTAGTGCAAG
Source organism: Magnolia officinalis (assembly GCA_021015155.1). Lineage (NCBI taxonomy): Eukaryota > Viridiplantae > Streptophyta > Magnoliopsida > Magnoliales > Magnoliaceae > Magnolia > Magnolia officinalis. Next base: position 40,634 of record JAJHSJ010002607.1, read on the forward strand.
TTCCACAAACAACATACCTGGAGGTCGCAGGGTAATATAGACGAGGGTGGTATCACAACCTGGTGAAACATGATTTCATAGAGGCAGGGTCGGAGAATCTTGAATTGACAACACACTCAACGCCTCTGATATGTCCCACAGAATATTGCAGGTGAAAGGGAGAGAAATTAAAACTCTAATCTATGAGAGTGCGTCTGAAAATACCAACATTCGCACTACCCTTTCTGGAGAAAGTGTAATTCGTAGAACCCTTCGCACTCCAAAACCCTCGCAACTGCTCTAATTCATAGAACCCTGAAACAGATTAGGGAAAGCGTCAAAGACGGTATTGTTGATGGTGGTTGGTGTGTTCCAATCACTGCCTATAAACCTTGATCGAAAACCCTCGCAAGGCTGGAAGAAACGTTTCCTGCCATTTTCAGCGGACACATCTCTCTCCCGAAACCAGGGCCAGAGAATCAATTTATAGCGGCCACCATCAATCTGCAGCCCATACAACGATGCAGATGGAGGCGGATCGTCTCCCTCGCGTTCCATGGACCTGCAAATTTTGGGGATATGGTGGATTAGGGAATGACAGCCGAATCCCTCATTGTGAGAGATTCCAGATCCTGGGATTAGAGAAGAAAATCCCTCCGAATCCCTTGTCGCAGGCGTGTATTCTGTGAGGGATACTCCGAATCCCTCTTTGGTTGTAGGAAAACCCTTGTGGGATGTGAAGGGGATGTGGCACGGGACACAAGGTGAAGACTCTTCAATCCTTCATTAGTTCCAAACACCAAACCCGTATTAATTTCCCAGCTAATTCCCCTCAATACATTTTAATACGCTTTACTTCTGTGCGCCAAACAGACCCCAAGTGTACTGCCATTTGAAGAAAAAAAAAAAAACCATTAGTGCAAGTACTACTTCCTATCTATTATAAATAAGTCTTTAGACAAAAGAGAACTACTTCTTTTCTTCACACTTTATCATTTTAACTTCAACTCTTTACACACTTTTCGATCCAAAATGTTGCTGTTGCTGAGATAACAATGGAAGGTCTCATTCTTATCTCAAATGCGATTTAACAATATTGCATCTTACTACCTTTTTCTTATTTATTTTTTTTTCCTTGAACAGTGAATAGTTTTATTAATGAGAAACTCAAATACAGCATACTTGCAAAGATACAAGGGCCACAACACATCAGCCTTCAAGCAAACCTTTGTCGTCCATACTACATTCCTTAAATATGGAGACATCTGATGACCAGAAAATAGTTCTCCCTTTTAGACGTTCATGCCACATCAGTGAAATAGGACTATGGTTTCTCTTTTATATTGGTTATCCTTGTATCCTTCATAGGATATGTTTTGTATCACCAAAAGCTACAAACAGCAATTGTTCCTAAAGATGGTTTGTCTGTGCTAACCTTAGTCTTTTTGGCAGCTTATTAACTCCTGTATTTTGAAATCATATTTCTTGTTTTTTCCAGGCTTGGTATGTACTTTCAAAGACATTGGCTGAGCAGGCTGCTTGGAAGTTTGCAAAGGAGAATGCAATTGAGATGGTTGTAGTAAATCCAGGAATGGTGATTGGTCCTCTTTTGCAGCCAACTCTTAATACAAGTGCTGCTGCCATTCTGGACTTAATAAATGGTCAGTTTTTGTTCTACTATTGTCTTCAGTCTACCCTCCAAATAATGATTGATATCCTATGTGGGGAAAGATCCCTATGCGAGCATGATCCAAGAAAACAAGTAAATTGGAAAGAGAAAATGCAGCTTCCATAAAATTTTGCTTTGACTAGTGGATAAGAAATATTTTTAGTGGAAATGATATCTTGTACCTCTCTTTTTGGAATGTGGCTGCTTTCTTTCTACTTTTGGTAATAGAGTAGCATTGTAGTGTTCTAATACCTTCCAAAAGTAGAAAGAAAGGGTGTGTATATCACACTTAGGCTCTCTAAAACCATTTGTCTCAATTTTGAAGCATTTCTTATTGCTAACCAATTACCATACTGGAAAGGGTACATGTATGGGTATTTGTGGAGAGTAAGAGCCCATCTAGATCAGGCTGTCAGAGAAAAAGTCGTCTCAACATCTGCAGTTTCTCTAGAAGAAGATTGCCAAAATGTGTACTTTAATTTCTTTTATTATTATGTATTTACTTAATATTACAACTCATTGCTGGTTGATTTTTAAAATCAGAGTATGCTCTTTTTCTAAATGAAATGATTAAGAAGAGTATGATGGTTTTATTATGCTACTGCATGACTTATCAAGGTCAGAAGGTTAATAGGAGTGAGATTGGTTTATTCTGTGTTGTGTGAATATCAATTGACTGAAAGATATTTTACTAGAGATGCTCCAATCCTCTCCAAGCATGATGAGTTATAGAGCTCCTAGTTGCATTGGTTCACTTGGACAGTCCAATTTATTGAACCAAACTGCCCATAGAGTTGTGAACACATTTCACAGCTACCATGCAAAATCACACCAGTTGGATGATCCAATCAATCTGTGATATGGCTTTATTTTCTATACCCATCCTTTCTCCAACCCATGGATAGGATGGTTATGACTGCCTAACAACGGTGATTCTTTAGAATTGTAAGCAGTCCATGATGGCCCCTGAAAAATGGATGGATAAAATGGTTGCTTGGACCTATTTTTGTGTGAATAATCCTGACCCTCCATACTTGGGTCCATTGATGAAATGGTTAATATTTGTCAGATTAGTGTGATGTTTTCAATGTAGTCCATGAAATGTGAATGGAACCTAATGAACAATCTAGATCAACGGATTAGACTGTGTAAGTGTCTGAATGCAACTAGGAGCACTATAACTTATAGTGCTTCGAGAGCACTGGAGCATTTCTCTTTTAACTGATTGCACTACAGGGAATAGAAGCAGAATTTCAATGACTAAAAACAATAGTTAGTCTTTTATTCTTTGGAATATGATTTCTGTGGCTAATATCTGCTGGATGCAACATAGGACTTTTGCATATTAAAGATGTTATGCTGTTGATATCTCTAGTTTAGTCTTTAGAGAAAGGGGATAACTCATTGATTGCTTCTCCCTATTGTCAGCGAATTCCCTAGCATGGCGCTTCCTCTTGTTTCCAGATTGGAACATGGTTGTGTGTCTGCTTAGTTGCTTCTGCTTCACATTCAGGACCAATTGTTTCTAATAGTCTCTCATTTGACACATAGCCTTCTGTTTGAAGGTCCTAGCTGGGATTCAGTTCTTTTTGGATTTCTTATTGTGTTGATATGGAAAAATATTCAACAATCTTGGACATGACTCAATGTGTGAAAGATTTATTTATTTATTTATTTTAGGTCTATAACTGTTTTTTTTCGGGGCACTGATTTTATGTGCAAGTAATTATTTTGAAGTTTTCTATAATCCATTTTTTGGACTTCTTGCTATAAATAATTACAATCATATGATTATAATGTTCAGTGCATGCAGCTTCTAGGAGCCAATATCAGTGTCCAGGATCTGTTGGAAGCTTGTTAACTTCAAGAAAGTTCCATTGTTTTCGAAACCAACTCATGCACCAAAAAATGTTTCCACAACTTTGTAGTTCCCATCTATTAGTTAGAAAAGGGGAAATGGTCTTGTGTGAGATGATGGTGAATTCAAGAGATAATATTTTTACAGGGATGAAATCAGCCATTCCTGTTATGTCTATATTTGTTATGTAAAAGTACAAGAACATGCTTCCAAGTCATAACTAATAAGTGAGCTATTGTATGATCTTCAAAATGAGGATACGTGCTTTATACTAGTTTTCAGTTTGTAGAATTGTGGTCCATTGTTCGATGATTTAGATTTTCATTCCATTCCGTGTAATCTTTGATGAACCATGCCCCAAGTAACAGTTGGATTAGAAGAGCAAAGTGACTAATCACAGGCCTTTCTTCAGTGGAATGTGAACCTTTTTCTATATATTGAGTGGATTTTTTGAGGCAGGGTCCATCCTCTATGGGATCTAATAGGCCAACAGTTTGGATCACTGAACCATGGCTCTACTTTCCCAAATTGAAACCCACTATTGTGTAAAGGTACCAATTATGGGCATTAGTCTCTTCACTTCCAGTCATTTCTGAAGGGTCATGGTCTTTTGGGGGCTGATTGATGGGTCTATTCAGACCCCAAAATCGGCAGATGTTGAGAAACAGACTGATTTGAGATCAGCAAACTGATGTTTATCAACATATTGTTGCTTTTCAACAGAGGCATATTCTTGTACATTGTTCTATGTTGAGAAACAGGCATATT
>JAJHSJ010000965.1:0-50058 GCA_021015155.1 Magnolia officinalis
ATTGAATGATGTCCTACATGTGCTTGACATTAGAAAAAACTTGGTTTCTGGTTTGCTCTTCAATAAGGCTGGTGTCAAGTTAGTATTTGATTCAGATAAACTTGTAATGACTAAGAATGAAATTTTTGTTGGTAAGGTTTACTACAGTGATGGTTTATTCATTGTAAATGTATCCAATGATGGTAAGAAGAAGACATCCAGTTCTGTTTATATTATTGAACCCTTTACCTATGACTAGTAGATTAGGTCACGTGAATGTATATCTTTAAAGAAAATTAAAAGATTAGGTTTATTATCTAATATATCTAATGAAGAATTTGATAATGTGAAACGTGTGTAAAATCAAAATTTATTAGAAAACCCTTTAAATGAATAGAACGATCCTCTGTTCTATTAGAGTTGATATATAGTGACTCAGGTGATTTTAGAAATCACATGTCTAGAGGTGAAAAAAGATCTTGCATAACTTTTGTAGATGACTACTCTAAGTTCACTAAAGACTATCTGTTAAAGAACAAAGATAAAACTTTAAATGTTTTTTCCAAGTATAAAATTGAAGTTGAAAATCAGTTAAATATAAAAATTAAAAGACTTATAACGGATAGAGGAAGTGAGTATGGATTTTCTCAATTTAGAGAATTATGTAGAAAAAGTGAAATAGTTCACGAAACTACAACGCTCCTTATACACCAGAACATAATGGAATAGTAGAATGTAAGAATAGAACTCTAAAAGATGATGCAGATATTTTAAACTTCAAGATTATACCCTCAATATGTGGGGAGAAGCAATTCTATCTGCTTGTTTAATCCTAAATTGGATTCCTTACAAGTCTTTTCTGAACACACCACCTTACGAACTTTGGAAGAATCATGTTCCTAATCATAATATATTAAAGTATGGGTTGTCTTGCTAAAGTAAGATTGCCTGAATCTAAGAAAAGAAAGTTATGCCCTAAAACACCGACTGTCTTCTTTAGGGTACGCACAAAACAGGCAACCTAAAGATTTCTAGTTTTAAGACTATGGATAATTTCTATATGTCAATACAATTATAGAAGCTAGGAATGCAGAGTTTATTTAAGATGTATTCCCTATGAAATCTAAGTCTATAGGAATAGAAAAGTTAATGAATCAGATATCACGTCTACTAGTAAAAGTGCTTACGAGAAAGTAGTAGAAGAGATACAACCAGAAAAGTACTAGAGTTAGAAGAGAAATTAACTTAGAAGATTATTTTATTTTATTTTATTTTAATTTTTTTTACCTTCTTAGTAAAAGATAATCCTGCAACCTATACAAAGTGATTAACTCTCCAGATGCAACCCTTCTGGAAGGAAGCAATAAATGATGAGTTTGAAATCTATTATATCAAATAACACTTAGGAACTTGTAGACCTACCACCTGAAACAAACCAATAGATATAAATGAGTGTTTAGAAAGAAACTAAAACCAGATGAAATTATTGATAAGTTTACGACTAGGTTAGTAGCAAAAGACTTTAAACAAAAGGATGAATAAATTATTTTAATACATATTCTATAACTAGGATTACAACTATCAGGGTTTAATAGTGATAGCCTCTATAATATAAATTGGTGATACACCAGATGGACGTTAAGACGACTTTTCTCAAATGGAGATTTAGAAGAAGAAATATATGTGGAGCAATCTCAATGTTATAAGATATCAAGTAAATAAAATAAAGTATGTAAACTAATTAAATCATATGGTCTAAAACAGGCTCTTGAAAAATGACATAAAAATTTTGATGGTGTTTTGAAATCAAATAATTATCATATAATGATGTAGATAGATGTGTATATAGTAAATTCATGGAATGATTGTGCTACTATATACATTTATATTGATGACATGCTTATTTTTGGAACCAATATTAAATTAGTTATTGTGACTAAGAATTCTTGTCATCTAAATTTGACATGAAAAACTTATGAGAGGCTAGTGTAATTTTGGGTATCGAAGTAACCAGGAAAAATGGTGTTATTTTATTATCACAATCTTTGTACATTGAGAAGTTACTGAGAAAGTTTAACCATTTTGACTGTTTACCTGTAAGTACACCTTATGATTACAGTGTAACTCTCATGAAGAACATGTAGTAATGTCTCAATTAGAGTATTCTAAAATAATTGGTAGCCTCATGTATCTAACAAACTGCACTAGACCAGACATAACTTTTTCAATAGGAAGGCTAAGTAGATATACACATAACCTTGGAAAGAACATTGGAATGCCTTATCTATGATTTTGAGATATCTAAAAGGCAGTATGACTTATGGTTACATTATATGGCTATCTTCATGTATAGAAGGATACGGTGATGCTAACTGGATTACTGATTCAGATGAGACAAAATCCACTAGCGAATATGTCTTCACTTTGGGTGGAGGATCAGTTTCTTGGAAGTCTATCAAGCACGACTATTATCGTCGATCAACTATAAAATATGAGTTTATTGCCTTAAAAAAGGCTGAATCAGAAGTCAAATGGCTTAGAAAATCTTAGCTGATGTGTCATTATGGCTAAAGCCTATATCGGTCGTATCTATTCATTGTGATTGTCAAGCAGCTATAATAAAAGCAAAGAGTAAAATATATAATGAAAATATTAGACATATTACTCAGACACACAACAGTGAAACACATGTTGCGTGATGGAGTCATATCTATTGACTTGTGAGGTCAGAAAAGAATCTGGCAGATCCTCTGATTAAAGGATTATCTAAAGGTTTAGTCAATGATACATCGAAGGAATGTGACTAAGCCTAATATATGAGTTGTCAATGTCGGCAACCTAACCTATACAAGTGTGGTTGGGATGCCTTGCACAAACCTTTGGATCTAGCCTCCCGAAACAAACCAGAATTATGGATATAAAGCAATGAAATAAATCAAAGCATCAATCACACACTACACAAGAGATTTTTACGTGGAAAACCCTCAAAGAGGTACAAACACACGGGACCTCGTCCAGATCAACATCCACTATGAAGTAGAACGTTACAATCTTCTTCACTCACACAGGAGTGGATAAACAATAAGAGAAATAGAGAAAACGGAGAGATCTAACCGATTACGAGGATATAGAAGCGCTGAGATATAGATTGCACAGTAGAACCTCCACGAGCAGAACCTCCCTTCTATAAGCTTCCTCTCTCTTTTCTCCCTCTCTCTCACCTTTGATAGCCCTAAACCCTTTAGCAAATCCCTTGTAAAGCTTTAGAAAACCCTCTTGCTGTCTCTAGAAAAATCCTAGGCAACCCCTTTTATAGTTTCAAAAACTCCTTTCCGCGTCCCTGTTGCGAAAGGACTCAAATCCGCAGTTTTGTGCAAAATCGGGGAACAAACTGCGTAACCTTCGACTAGTCGAACCTAGTCTTCGACTAGTTGTAGGACTCCTTCGACTAGTCGAGACATCCCTTCGACTAGTCGAGCAGCTCGGACACCAAAATCCATATCGCTGGACTTTGAGTCGTACAGGCCACGACCAGTCGAACTATTCCTTCGACCAGTCGTAGCTACAGTAAAAAATAGATTTAAAGACTTTCTGATTGGTTGACGATGGGTCAAAAAAACCCATCAAAGTGGATATCCCATGAGATAGATTCAATGTGTAAACAACAAGACACGAGGTAGATGATTGCAATGAAATATATGAGCCCCTTCTATGGTGTAACAGTGCAAGTAGCAACATAGAAGGATGAGTTTTTTTAGAACTCTTAATGGATTCATAGCCATAAATTTGGTAGTGTAATACAATTGTTGTATACACTTAATGGAATTCACTTATATGGGTGTGGAGGTGGAGGCCGCTTCCTATGAGAATTTAGACGAATCTCTCTAGAGCACTCATGAATTCAGATAATGGTGTATAGTCGAAAAACCAACAAATTTTAGATCACTTGCAGAGGAAGAGTGTATAGCATGTCAATAGCTCTAATCTATGTTATTAACAAAGCGCGTGCGCATCGAGTAGAGCCGGGCCGAGTCGAGTCGAGCCCGAGCTCTAGTCCACATGCGCAATGTTTAAATCACATATGCGATTGCACAATCGCAAATTCCATGACATATTTTTTATAAATAATAATAATAAATTAAAAGATTTTAAAAAATAAAAAATAATAAAAATCTAGAAAAAAAAGAAGGAAAGTTGCCTAATTAGTACACATGATTGGATTGGGTTATTTTACTTATTTAATTATAGTTTGAGTGTTTCATTAAGTTATATATTTAATTACTTATATTATTTATATAAATTTTAACAAAACAATTAAGCTACATTAAAGTGAACTAATTATTATAAACTTCGAACAAAGAAATTTTACAGATAATGGATAATTGAAACAACTTACAAGTTATAACTTACAACTTAATTTACAAAAGCAAGCACAAGTTATAAAATACAAAAAAATAAACATACTTGAAATAATTGTAGACATTAGAGTAAGAGATTTAGAGCTTTGGAGTAAGGAATATTGAAAATGGAGGGGATATGAGTGCCTATTTATAGGCAAAGTTCTCCAAATTGAAAAAATAAAAAATAAAAAATTGCTTCCACTATGACTATTAGTAAATATGTGATCGCATATGCGGTATGCGATCACATACTCGCATATGCGAACGCATATTGGTCACATATAAAAGTATGTCATGGCATACTCGTCAGGATCGCATATGCCATCATGGCATATGTGATTTGATCCAAAGTATGTGCATATGCAATCGCATATGCGCATATGCGATTGCATTTGACAACAATGCGCGTGCGGGACGGGCTGGGCACGGGTGTGTATACTCGCATGGGTGTATGTGTGTGTATGTATATATGAGTGCTCGTGAGACTTTATATGTGAGAGTGTACTTGCGCTTTTGCGTTTTCGTTTTAAATAGAGAGATGTGACTATTCGGTTGGTCGCACATTGATTGCTTACCTCTAAGTGTAGAGGTTCGTAAGTAATATCCTGTGAATACAGGGTCGATCCCATAGAGAGATGATTGTGAGAATGAGAAAATCGAATGCAAAATAAACTAAGTAATTAAAAAAAAACTAACTGATGATTTGATTTTAGGAGTTTTGAATGGATGTATTCAACTGAATTAAAACAACACTCAAGCTCAAGTTCCGCACATAGGCTAATGTTCCAAAATCATGATGACTTGGATACCACAACTAGGATCTGAACATTATGGTCAGCCTAATCGAAAATAAAATAGTTTAAATATTTTAATAAATGATATAAAAGATTAGAAATCATGGATTTGCACCATTATATATATTCTCAAGCGCCAGTGATTTTAAGAATTCAATATCAATGAGATAATGAATCAAAGAAATGTAGCAGGTTGAGAACCTTTCTTATCTAGGAAATCTAATTGATCCAGGGTAGCCTATCCATCAATGTGAATCTCATATGATGGAAATATATGGATTTCACATTAGGATCAAAACTAACCTGAACAATAGATAACATGCATCACCATTCTTCTCATCATTAAAATAATCAATCATCATAACTATGAAAACATTAAACCAATGTGCTTCCCTTTTAGCTTGGGCTAGAGGGAACTTGGAAAAACATAATAGAAAGAGAAAGAAAGCAACAAGAAAGAAATAAATGCAAATAGAAAAGATCTAAAAGAAAAATAATAATTTATAAAACTTAAATAAAATTGAAAACCCTCTAACACCTTAAATCTTGCTCTTGAATGCTTTGAATGATGCCTAAGAATGCCCTGAGAAGCCCTATTTATAAGTGGGGAACTCCAACTTTCGTACAAAGTTGGAAAACTCTAGAAATTGCCTCAAATTTACGAAGTTTCATAAATAGACTTCACGCTGCGCAGCTTGTTAAAATAGACTTCACGCTGCGCAATGTCCCAAAATAGACTTCTGAGTTTCATAATACACTTTTTAAGGACGATTTAAGGATTCTTCATTGCAAATCTTCGATCTCTTCATTCCTCACTTGGTTTTTTTGGATCTTTGACATGTGAATTCTTCAATCTTGGTCTCTTAAGATCCATCCCTTGCCTTGGTGATTCTTGAGCATCAAATCGATGCTTTTAGCACTCCTTTTCAATACAGCTCTTAAATTTACCTCGTAACACATATATGAGTAAAATAGAACATTAAGTTTATTCATGTTCATAAATCAAGATATAAATGGGAGAAATTATGCATTATTTGAATCTCAACACACCCCCAACCAGTATTTTGCTACTCCCGAGCAAAATAAGCGAAGAAAATAAAAATAAGAATAAAAATTAATTCTATAAATAAAATTAAAACGAAAAAATTCTAACTACACTTTCGCAGGTAATCTCGATTGCATTTAGCATATGCAGCAAGCCTTTAAACCCCTAGGTTTCCCCTAATGGACGAGTTATAGGCTCGTGAGGGTTTCCAAAAATGTTATCCACAAACATTGGAAACATGAAAAAAGTTCAATACTCAGAAATTTATACAATTATGCCTACATTCATCATATGCATTTTAAGACAAAACAATACTTACCTTAAGTCTGAAGTTAGTTAGAATCTTAATTTCCTAATCCATTACATCCTTGAGTTCAGAGACCTAATCAAAATTAAGAATAGTTATGATCCAATATACTTAAGTGCTCTATGACACTAGTCTAACTCTGAGAAATATGCATGTTCTCTATCCTAACCATTCAATCATTCCAAGAATATGAAATCTCTAGTTATCTCATTTCTTTCATGACATTTCTTCTTTTATCATCATATTTTCATTATTTATAACACCCCGGTTCCCAAAACCCGAGTACACTACTCGTTTTCTAAAAACACGAGTGTTAACCTTTAAAATATCTCAAATTTCACGTACATTTTTTTTTATTTATTTATCAGAGTTAACCATTCAAGCGGAATAAAAACAATTCAAGTATAAGAGGGAGTCCAAATATACATAACCAAGGTTTTCAAGTGGTTACCCAAAAACTTATACAAATCAATGTCTTAACTTATTACAAAATGTAACAGTACAAATATACTTATCTAAAGTATATCATGGCATTGTGGTGTTATATAAAGCTGATTTATTTCAGCAACAACTCTACCATTATACAGGCTATTATAGAATTATGTTTGCTTTAATATATTACTCTTGGTCCTTCCCGATGTCTTTACTCAATAGATGGATATGGAAGCTTCTTATATACGTGCCATAAATGGCTAATTTTGAATATAAGTCTCAAGTGACAATTCTCTTCCACCTATTACCTAGCAACTTCATCTTGACTTCATAGATGAATCTTCGACATATACCAAATATAAATTCCCGTTGTGTCACGAAGGTGTTAATGATTCAATTTCCTGCCAATATGTTATATCTTGTTTCAAATTTTATATTAAAATTGGAATTTCGAATATTTTGGTTTCCCTCTACATTTGAAATTTCTAATATTTTAAGTTGTAGGTTTTGTCCCACATTAGATTTACTAAAGAAAATCTTCTTATATATAAGATAGGCTTTTTGCCTTGGGGCTTAAGCCCCATTAAGAGGGCATGTGAATTTGGTCCTGCAGGGGGGCTATGCCGATAGCTCTAATCTATGTCATTAACCACACACGTGCACGCGCCGAGCTCGAGTCCGTGTGCGTGTGCGCGTGCACGACGAAACGAAACAGGACGGGCTGGGTGCAGGTGCGGGTGTACTCGAGTGGGTGTGAGTGTGTGTGTGTGGTGTGTGTATGTGCGTATAGGTACTCGTGGGACTTTATTTACGAGAGTGTACTCGCACTTACGCCTTTTCATTTTAAACCAGAGAGATGCAACTGTTCAGTTGGTCGCACCTATTGGGTTTAAACTTAACGACCAAACCCTGCTATTGTCTTTCCTCTCTACTCCTTTGTTTTTTCGCTCTCTCTCTAACCCTATTGAAATCCCAGCTATAACAGGGCCAAACCCAAGCCTAGACTTGACCCGTGACTCGGCAGCGAGTCAAGCACTCAGTTTGAGTCGAGACGAAGCTGCAACATTGCTTCTTCTCTTCCTTCTCAATCTTCTCTTTATCCTTCTATCTTCTCTCTCTTTCTCTCCTCTCTCCCTTCCTTCTAGATGTAATTTCAGCAATATCCAGACCAAACCCAAGTCTGACTCAGTACAAACTCCCAACTTGAACTTGATTCGAACCGAGTCAAGGCGGCTTGACTTGGCAGCCGCTCGCCCTTCTCTTCTTCCTTCTTCCCTTCCTCTTTACTTCCCTTCAGCTTCTCTACTGACGATGCCTAACAACTAGACTCGGTACAACTCAACTCGCAGCGACTCAACCAACCACGACTTGCCTCGATGTGGCAATGGAGAACGACGCACGACCCTTCACCCTCTCATTCTTCTCTTTCCTTGCCTTTCTCTGCATCTTCTTCTTCTTCTTCTTATTTCTCTGTTGGAGACCTGGTGAAAACCTGGGACTCGGCTTGAATTGCAGCGACTCGAATCGAGTCGAGTCGGCTTGATGCGGCTTCTTGGTGTGGCACTTTCTTTCTCTCTCTCTCTCTCTATCTTTCCATTCTCGAAAAGAATGCCCTAAAAGGGCGCCTTAAATAGGGCGTATTAATCCTCTTCTAGAGTATTCTAATGCCAACTAATCCATGGATTAGTTACAAGAGTAATCTTGCAATCTGATGATTCTGAGATAATGTGGTCCAACCGTGTTTGCATAGTTGTAATCCGACACTACAACGGGACTTCAAATGCTAAGGCCCATTAGATGGATGCCTTTGATCAGGGTTCGTGGTCCACAATCAAATGGTGGTTTGGGTGGCTGAATGGGGAAGATGATCCCACCGTTAATGGCGGATCATGATTTGGTGACTATTCCGCCAATCTGATTTGCATGAATGGTGTGAATTTGATCAATGATCATTGTGGGACCCACCATTTAGAGCGGTTTAAACAAAAACTCGGTGGGTTCTGAGATTTTCAATCTCGGGCAGTTTTTCTCACAAGAAGGAGATCTCGTGCGAGATCTCCAAGCTGGATGCTCGAGGACACCCTAATTTCTAGGGCCAGGATGCATTTGAAGAGGTTGTTAGAGGCAGGAACAGACGGGATTGTGCCAACACAAAAGCAGGAAGATTCCTTCCGTAACTTCTCTCTCTCTCTCTCTCTCTCTCTCTCTCTTTTTTTCTCTTTTTATAACAACCTAGTTTCTAGGGCTAGGATTTACCTAAACAAGGGGTTGAGATGATGCAAAGAATCCCAACTCGGATTGCCAGCGATGCAATAGTAAGAAGAAAGTGGAAACTCCCGTTTTCGAAAAATGCCGCATGAAGGCTTCTTATTGCGCTGGGATTTGTGCTTGCATACATGTGCTCCCACGTGTGATATTTTCAGGGTTTTGGTCAGCAGTCTATCCAGAGCACGATGGACGGTTCAGATCATTGGTTTGGATCTCCTATGGTGGGCCATAGCTATGGCAAACAGATGACATCCATTCGAATCTCGTTAGGGCGGGAATAGAGGGGAAAATCTCCCTTTTTCAAGTGTTATCGGGTCAGCGTGGTCAACACCGCATGAACCGATCAGGTGCAAAGCGGGTGCATGCACAGATGGTGCACACACCCCTCTAAGGTGGGGTCCACAGAATGTTCGTGGAAGATCTACTCCGTTCATCTGATGTCGTTCATCCACAATAGTCATTTGCTCATAAATGGAGTTGATGTGAGACACGACCCGACTTCGCATGTGTGCATGTGTGTTTGTGAGTATGCATCTCATTTATTTTGGTCCCGCGGTCTTACCGATCAAATTTCGACGACCCGCGACTCTCGGATAGTGTTTGCTGTTATCCTTGAGTTCGGTCACGTAGACCCGACTCGGATTGACCTGAGACTTATGTCATTGCGACCGCATCATCGCCACGGTTCCAACGCTGCGTCTCGCTCATAAATCCGACTTATAGATCAAAAGTTGTGAGCATTTCATCTCATGGCCCACTTTTTGTACAAAAAATATATGGACCACTTTCATGGCACAACTTCCCATTCACACCACCCACACACACTACATAATTGCAGGGAATTGTCACCACCCATTCTTGACACCACCCAAACCTAGCCTAAGTATAACAACTTTATTATTGTCACCATAGGCCATCATTTGCTTTCTTACAACATAATCATTACTTCCCTACAAATCTTCTCTCTCCTCCTCATTTTCTCTTCCGTTTACAAAATTCCGGCAACCTTCTCTTCATCTTCCCTCCATTTTCCAGCCCCCTTCTTCCTTAATCCCCCCCACCATCTAACCCTTGGAACCCCATCTCCGCCATTGATCCATCTCCCTTGGTGCTAAAGGACCTTAATGTAGAAGTTTGGTAGTCATCTTTAATGTGGGTGATTATTCTTTTGTTGAATTCCTTTATTTTTCTTAATCTCATTATTTCTTCATGGATGGATCATATGGGACCCACCAATCCATGGTGGGGATCCCATTTGATCCCATGAATGTAGTCTTTTGGCCCATCCTACATGCATGTCATGATCCATGATGGGACCATACTCCATGGACCCCATCATGATGTATGTAATGATCCACTCCATCTTAAGGTCATCTAGACCTTAAGGATCATGTTGGGATGACATCCCAACCATCCATAACAATTATAGATCCTGCATGTAGTGATTTTATGTTGCATGTACAATAAATGTAGTTATATGGGTATGATTCATTCTTGGGAGGGCCCATTAGTGGCGGGGCCCAACCCCATGGCCGGATTATGTTTCTTCTCCATCTTTTCTTTCCTGTCTTTATAGTAAATCTGAGGTATGTGGGGCCCACTTGATGTACCATGCAACTAGGCGTAAGTGGTTAGACATCCAGGCCCACCTTGTTGCCCCATATTGTTGGCATGTTTTGAACAGCCTTTGGGCTTGATTTTATGGATGATCTTGTAAGGGGCTTGGGTCTGAGAGTTGTGTGACCCATCTAGGTGGACCCCACCCTGAGAAAATGCTGATTTATTTCCCTTTTAATTATCTTTTGGAGTGGTTTGGACAGCAACATGTTGCTGTCCAAATCTGCCTGGACAGATTTTTGGGCCACCTTGGGGCCTGATTTATGGGTCTTTGGTGGGAATACTGAAACAAAAATAATGTGATTCTTGTAGCCTTATGACCCACCTACAATCATACTAAATTCAGCCCCATCTGACCTTCATTGGGGTCCCAAAGGTGTGGTCCAAGTGAGGTGGACAGTCTGGATTTTCTGCACTGTTCCAGCAACATTCCACCCTGTACAGGTTGGAATTCCGAAATTTATTAAAATACTTTGGGTGTCTAAAAATTATGAAAATTTACAGAGAGGTGGTCCACTCATGTTAGGACCCACCTACAAAATTTTGGGGCCAATGGACACCTGTACACAGCATGATGGTGGCTGGACCGGCCCATTACAATATGGTGTCGATATCAGTCCGATTTTTCAGGACAAATTATTTCTTTAAATAAATTAAAATATTTTTAGATGTATAAAAATTTTGAAATTTTGTGGAGTTGTTTTCCACCCTTGGTGGGACCTACCTACCAAATTTTAGGGCCAACGGACTGTAAGACCCGTAACCTAAACCGTACCGTTCAGTCAGCTCCCGCGATTCTACCGGTCAAATTCCGGTAACCTTCGACCTGTATTCAACGTTGCGCATGCACCTAAGCCGAGTCCTGCATATAAGAGTCGGCTCGACCCGAAACTTGTACCTTGGCGACCGTCGTCGCCGCGGTTCTAACGCCGCGACTCACGCACCGATCCGATACCTAGGTGGGGAGATGTCAGTCAGCGTTCGGTTCGAAGAAACGCCGCACGTTGCGAATCTCGAGGGAATCTCTACGAGATGTCCCATCAAATCATGTCAAGTACACACCATGCCATGTGAACATGCAACCCATCCCTCCTTTTCTAAAAGTCAATATTCTCTTTCCCCTCACCATACCACTTTTTACAATTTCAAACCAAACCATACCACTTTTTACAACATTTCAAACTCTCCCATGCCACCCCATCTTCCTTACATCATCATCCCATCCATATCTCTCTCTCTCTCTCATTTCTAAATCTCCCAAGCAACCAAGGGGTTCCAACGTCCAAGCTTCCTCTCTCCCAAACCACAAGTGTGGCCCACCCTCTCATCTCTCATCCACACCATTAAAAGTCTATCATCCACCGTTGAACGCGAAGGCGAGGAGCTTACAAGTTTAAGGGAGCAAGAAGGAGGCCAACAAGGTGGGTGATTCACCATTAATCTCATTTTGTAGGGCCACTTGTGTGGGACCCACTTGATGAATGCATTGTATTTGGGAGGGCCCATTAGTGGCGGGGTCCCTCCCCACCATCACACCCTTTTCTCTCTTGTCTCTTTCTCTATCTCTCTCTTTCTTTCTTTTCCCCTTAAATGTTGTGGACCCCACCAAATGATGTTGAATCCACTCCATCCATCAAACGGTGTGGTCCACCGCATTTTAGGTGAAATCCACCCTTCATATATGCATATATATGTATGTAGTAGCATATTGTATTATATTATTATAATATATATTAATATATGTATATATATAAATATGTATGTGGGCCACGTGCATGGTGGGCCACGTGCATGTGGGACCCACCATGAGGCCCCGTGTATACACCGTCCACGTCCAGAGACGCTGGACGAGCAGGTGGCTACATGGAGTGTGGTGTACTGACGTGGTGGTGTACTAACAAGCTAACAAAAAAAAAAGAAGCAAAAAGTAGTGCTTTTGGGGTGGCTGCTCATGCAGGGCCCACCTTGATGTTTGAGACTGATCCACGCCGTCCATTATGTCTTTCAGATCATTTTAGGCGTTGAACCAAAACCGTAAGGTGATCTGATCACCGGGTGGTCCATACTCTCTAAAATCATGTAAAGACATACCTGAACATATAAAAGTACTTGGTGGGACCCACCCGAAGTTTGGATAAAGCTGAAACTTGGCCTGGACGGCCAGAAAAGTGGGACACACATAATGGATGGGCTGGATTGTGAATCACATCTCAGTGGGCCCCAAAAAAAAAAAATAAATAAATAAAATAAAATAAAATTTTCGCAGCATCGCTGCTGCTGCTGCTGCAGCGCCTGCGGCTGCTGGCGGTGGACTGAATGGGCTGGGCCTCACGGCCCAGCTGTGGACCCCACTGTGATGCGTTTCGAACATCAAAACCGTGCATTGGGTGGGCCTCCCCCCCGGCCTCGGGCCACCCAAGAATCAGCTGTATACGGAACTCAGATGGGCCACACCATCTAAATCATGTGAAAACATGCCTAAAACATATAAATCACATGGTGGGACCCACCCGAAATTTGGTTGCGGATGAAACTTGGTCTGAACCCTCAGCCAAGTGGGACGCACCTAATGGGTGGATTGGATTTGTGAATCATATCTAGGTGGGCCCCAAAAAAAAAAAAAAAAAAAAAAAAAAAAAAAAAATATAAGCAGCTGCTGCTGCCGCCGTCAGAAGGCAACAGCTGCTGCCTGCGCACGGCGTGCGGGTGAGCCAGGCCCCACAACTCCCTGCTGTGGGCCCCACCATGATGTATGCGTGCCATCCATGCCGTCCATCCATTTTGTCAGACCATTTCAAGGCACGAGCCCAAAAATGAGGTAAATCCCAATCTCAAGTAGACCACGTTACAGGAAACAGGGTTCATGGGGCTGGCCCCATGAACAGTTTGGACAGCAAATAAATACTACGGTGGGCCACTCCTTGGCTGTGTGACCTTGTGAACAGGTTGGTGGCAAACAAACATTACAGTGGCCCCTGGTCTGCCTGACCATGTGACCTTATCAACGGGTCGGTTGGCAAATAAACATTATGGTGGGCCATGGTCCACATGACCTTATGAATAGTTTGAATGGAGAATAAATGTTATGGCGGGCCTTACTTGAGGCCCACTTGGATGCATATGGGCCCATGTACTTAGGCCCATCTTGGCATGTATATGGGCCCAATATTGAAGCCCACTTTGATATATATATAAGGCCTATGTGATTAGGCCCATTTGATACGCACTGAACTTATGTGATTGGGCTCATTTTAATACATTCTCAGGCCCATGGATGATGGCCCATTGCAATGTACCTAGGGCCCATTGGTGAGAGTCATTGAGGTGGCTCACTTGATGAATATAAGGCCTATGAGATACGGCCCATTTGATGTATTTAAGGCCCAATGGGATGTACCTAAGGCATATTGCAATGTGTGATTCTACCAGGATTTATTTAATGATATTGAGGTGAGCCGAGCCTTGGGGACAATGTTGGTTTGACGTCCACATTGTACGAGTAATGCTGGTTAGATGTCCACATTATAACTCTCCCTAAGGCCATTGATAGGCCCGTATCTGTTTCATGTAGGCCATATAGGCCCATCTTCATTAAGAGGATAATTTATTGCTTTATAACATGTTTAGCACAGCCCATGATTCATGATCATACGCATCATATGTATGCTTGAGATGAGGAGTGTCTGATCATAGCATATGCCTTCGGGCAGACTGTTTACGGGCTCCCTGATAGGTGGAGTTGCCCTACATGAGCGCGTGCTTCACGCAGGATGGTTGCATGATTGGTAGTGTGGTTCATGCACTTGCATCTGTATGATTGAGATATGCCCTAGCGACATCAGGGCCATAACCTCCACAGATATATCGTGGGTGGCTGGTTGGATACCGAAAAATCTTGTTCCAAGCAATTGGGGCGCCATAGATGTCCCTGGGTGAGAGTCCCTGAACCCGATGGTACCAGAGGATGACTCCAACGTCGAGACCGAGTGGATATACGAGCGCACGAGGGCCGAATACCATGAGGCCGCGTCTCCCACTGTGTCGTGGTCGGTTGGAAAGGGGTGTGGCCTTACTCGCCCGAGAGTAGGGGGCATTACTAGGCTGAGTTTGACCAGCTCGGAAATGGGTTCGCTATCGACGTGCCGGATAGGTATTGGCTGACTATTGGCCAGGCGGATAGTGAGGTTTCTTACGCTCACTTGAACTGTGCTGCTTGGAGAGAGACAGTGTCATTTGGAGTGTACTGAACCCCGGTGATTATCCAGACTGAGAACTGTATTGACATGAGGATTTGGATGAGGATTGGCATGCTTGACTTCATATTGCATCGCATGGCCTTGGTATGGCCGTTAGCATTCACATCTTGTACTGCATAGCCTTGGTACGGCTAGTTGCATTTACGTACTCATCAGCATGATTCCGCATGACTCCGGCATTGCATTCTGAGCACGTTCGCACACACTTACACACCGCCCTCTAAGCTTTCTATAAGCTTATGCACGATTGACGCGTGCAGGTGACGCCAGGACGCAGCTGTAGTCTCGCCGCAGTTGGAGCGTGCCGCCGAGCTTTTAGAGTTTTGATATTACCACTATCTTGTATTTCCCTTTATATGCACTGTATTCAAAGTTTTTGTTCATAGTGGATTTTGTGATGGTGTTCTTGTGGTTATTGTTCGTGGGTTATGCTTGTAGTTATGCTCATTACGAATCAATTTGATTATTAGAAATCCTCCTTGTAGCATCCCAGGATCGGAACCTGGCGTATGGGCGCTGGGAGCCGAGAATGGGGTTCTACGGAGGCTGTCGGCACCGGATTCGGTGATCGGGAATTTTGTGAGCCCGGTCTCCGAGTTTGGGGCGTGACACGGACCCCTGTGCACACCGTGGCGAGGGCCGGACTGGCCCACCACGTTGGGACATTCAGACCGATTTTTTTTGGACAGACTGTTTTGTCTAAATTAATTAAAATACATAGGAATATCCAAAAATTATGAAATTTTGTGGGAGTGTGGCCCACATATGGATGTGTCACTTTGTAAAATTTTAGCCCCAACTGACCCCATTTGGGCATCCAAAAGAATGGGCCAAGATGGTTGGACTGCCAGATTTTTCTATCGTGCAGTCCAGCAATATACCTTGATAAAAAATATAATTCAAAAATGTTTCCTCTGATGGTGGGCCAACTTTTTGGATTTCCTCTTATTGTATGCATGATGAGGGACCTTGACCCTCAATTCCCAGAGTTTTAGAGGCCCTGGACCGACTCCAATGGAGTGCCCAAATTTAGGACAACAACATGTTATAATATGCTTGGCCTTTGGGCTGAAATTTCGAGGAGTGGAGCCCACCACATTGTGAAGAATCTTAGAGTAATAATTTATACCTTTAGTTCCTTAAATATTGGGCTTAATAAATACACTGTTGAGGCCCACCACAATTGAATTTGATTGGGTCCATGAATGTGGCTAGTTGTTGAACTCTTTAGGCCCAATTGGGCTGGAACTTTCTAGATAGGCTCATTGAACTCTTGGGCCATTTTTACTATACTATTGTGTTGGATTAGTGGGCCGGATTACACAAGTATATGGGTCCTTGGTTGCCCACCAAATCAACTTTATACTTGGGCCGGGTTGTAGGCCCAACTTACTTGACTAAGAGCATGACATTTGCCCATGTGATTTGAGCAATGGGCTGCCCACTAGGCCACCACAATATATGGGATTAGTGGCCTTTATGTTGGGCCCTAACCTTTCCCCTATGGGCCCATAGTGGTATATATGGGTTGGGCTATGTGTGTTCCCCTTGGACCCATGTTTTGGATAGGCCTTGGGCCACCTTTCTGAAGCCCAACATGAATGTATGTGGTATGTAATGGCTGCTCATTTCTTATTTCTAATGTTGTGTGGGCCTTGGGCCTTGATCCGTAATCAATTAGAGATGGGCTACCTCTTGGAGACCAATTGTGGTTGGATGTCCACATTGGTGGCCCTAAGGTAGGCCCATGGGCTTCTATGGGTGGTTAAAGGCCCACCATAGATCCTTGTTAGGCTCATTTCATCTATTTAGGCCCATATCATTGTTCTCCTTAGTCTCGTGGGCTACCCCAGGTATATGGGCCCCTACTAGAGGTTGTATTCCTTATGAGGAATTGGTTAAGTACCTAGACCCTTCATGGTTAGATAGAGAGTTCATCTTCACCTCATTGGCACCCCTATTCATCTTCATGGCCCACTCTTATACACATCATATGCATGCTTGGTTGAGGTATGATTGGTCATGGTTGTGTCATTGTGTAGGACATGTTGGTATCTCCCTGAGAGATGGATGCTTGGGATTGATGCATGGGTGATTGTGTGATTCATGCATCTAGCATTGCATAGCTTATGGATATCCGCCCTTACTTCATCGGGGCCTTGCCTCCAGAGGGGTATTCGTGGATGGCTGTATGTGTGGACACCGAAAATATTAGTTGAGCATACCGGGTGCATAAGATGCCCATGGGTGAAATTTTTAAAGCCTTCATGGTACCAAGGATCTGCTCCAATGCCGTGACCGGGTGAAATATGAGCGCACGAGGGCCTTATACCATTAGGCCGCGACTCCCACTGTCGTGTAGTCGGTTGGATAGGGGTGTGGCCTTACCTGCCTGATGTGAGGAGGTATTGCTAGGTTAAGTCTGACCAGCTCGTAAATGGGTCCGCTACCTTCAGGCCTTGTTGGTGATTGGTTGTCCACAGGCGGGTAGTGAGATCTCTTACGCTCGTTTGACTGTGCGGGGTCTGTAGAGCGGCAGTCATTCAGCAGTGTAATGGACCCCAGTGATTTTCTTATGATCGAAAATATACATGACTTGTGGTTTGGATATGAGCACTGACATTACTTGCATTGCATTAGCATTGGTTGTACAAGCCCCTTCATGCATTGCCTTGGCATGGCACCCACTACTCATTGCATCTTATTCATGATAAGCCTGGGTAAGGCTAGTGATATCCTCATTGATCATGCTTATCTCCTTGTATCTCCTACTACTCTTCTGTGCACCATTATCACACACCTACACCACCCTCTAAGCTTCTATAAGCTTATGCACGATTGATGCGTGCAGGATACTCTAGGCAGGCGACATAGCAGTAGAGCATGGAGTAGAGCTGAGCATTTGAGGACTCCAGTGTTGCTGACCTTTCTCTCTTTTCTTTTTATCTCATGTATGTCCTTTTGGACTTTATGGATGATTGAAAAAGTTCAAATTTATAGTGGATTTTGCGATGTGTGCCTTTGTTATTTTCAGATATTTTTGCTGTGATCTTGGGTATGCTCGTATTGGTAATGATTATATTGTTATGAAAATTCCTCCTTGTAGGATCCCAGGATCGGAACCTGCCTCAGGAGTCGAGAATGGGGTACTATGGAGGCTGTTATGGTCAGAACCGGCTATCGGGTTCCTTGTGATTCCGGTTACCGAGTCTGGGGCGTGACAGTTGATCCCATTGTCAAATGGTCACATTTCTCGATTAATGTATCTAATTGATGATTACCGATAATCTAATGGTCAAATCATTTCGCAATGCGGTTACTGACATTTATAAAGGTCCTCCAGTTAATATAAATAGGCTTTAAGGGTTATTTTAGAAATTCATTAGTTACTTTATGTAACTAAGTTTTCTTGTTGTTAGTTGTTGGCATAATGAACGGTGGACCACTATATGGAGTGTCATGGGCATAAGTATTGTAGGCCCGTTTAGTGGTGGATCTTGATAATGTAATGGTTACTTACTGCAACTTTTGATACTTAACCATTGCTACTAACAATCTAATGGTGGGATTTGCTTAAATTTCTATAGTTCATAGTCCTATGACTATTGAAAGGCATCTAGTTAACATCTATTGACAATTTAGCGGTTAGATCATTTCGAATCCTAACATAAATGGTTTGAATGTCCTACGCTTCATTTTGAGTGAGAAATCAAGTTGTGGATTTTTAGGTTAAGGAATCTATGTCTACTGAACGGTGGACACAATGATTTGGTCCCAAATTTAAGATGTTTTAAAGCCTAATGGTTACATGGTAACACCTGAGTACTAAAAGTACAGGGTGTTACATTATTATAAACTATCCTTAGATGAAGATTCCCACTGGGTTTGCTTCATAACCTAAGGTATCATACTCGTAATGGTAACAGTAATGGATACTTAGGTATTCTTACTCCGGATTACTGACACAATTGTTATGGTCATTGCATTCATGCTCTATAATAAAAATTTCTTTTTCCATCACATTTTTTTATTCAATATTCTCTCTTTTAAGCATATATCAATGGTACTAGTTCATTCAACCTTGTTTAAATCAAAATTTGTTATTCTAGTTCACATATCATATTCCTCACTTAGTTAGCTAGGTGTATTGTGAATTCAGTACATCAAATTACAACTCACTTTAAACTAATGATTAGATAATTAAACTCATGTTTATAATTTTCAGTTATCAGAATTCTGATTACTATCAACCTAGACTAAATATTAACTTTGCTTTTGGATTCGCATAATATCATGTTCACATTCTTGTATATAAACATATTATGTTGAAAATGTTGAGAAAATTTCTCATAAACCTAAAAATAAATAAATTTAAACCTAGAAACTAAACCGAAACCTCAAAAAAAAAAAAAAAAAAAACTCACATAGATGACTATCCACACCCCCAACCTAAAATCTATATTGTCCCCAATGTAATGATAATATAATTCAAAGAACAATAAAAAATAAAAGAAAGAGTGGATAGTACCT
This sequence comes from Magnolia officinalis, assembly GCA_021015155.1. Lineage (NCBI taxonomy): Eukaryota > Viridiplantae > Streptophyta > Magnoliopsida > Magnoliales > Magnoliaceae > Magnolia > Magnolia officinalis. Next base: position 19,629 of record JAJHSJ010000965.1, read on the forward strand.
ACCATGAAGAACTCACTTGCTAGGTGACAAAAAAAAAATTGAATATGATACAAATCCTACACAAATGCTCCTTAAAACTAGGAGCATTAATATAAATATTCTGCCTCATGAAGAGGGACGAATTCCTCTCCCAAATGAAAGTTTTCCACATAAAGTTTCAATATCTAACCATTAACCTTGTACACGTTGCCATTACGTGGATTCTCAATTTCAACAACCACATGACTATAAACATTCTTCACAATGAAGAGGCCTGTCCATCTTGATCTTAACTTTCCTGGAATGAACTGGAGACGAGAATTATACAATAGGACCTTTTACCGAGGTTCAAATTTTTTTCTTGGGATGTTTTTGTCATGAAAAGCTTTAATCCTCTCTTTGTAAATTTTAGAATTTTCATAGGAATCTCTCCTCAGTTCCTTTAATTCATTCAACTCTAATTTCCTTTGTCTAGTTGCTTGGTCCATGTCAAAGTTTAATTTCTTTATTGCCCATAAGTCTCTATGTTCCAATTCCACATGCAAGTGGCAAGCCTTCTCATACACCAATCTGTATGGGGACATTCTAATCGGAATCTTGTAAGCAGTCTTATAAGCCCATAAAGCGTCGGATAGTTTGAGGGACCAGTCCTTCCTATTTGGCCTTATAGTTTTCTTTAAAATGTGTTTGATTTCCCGATTAGAAATCTCAGCTTACCCACTCATTTGTGGGTGGTATGGGATGCTCACTTTATGCTTGATGTCATATTTCTTCATCAAAGCCTTAAATGTCCTCTTGCAAAAGTGAGACCCGCCATCACTAGTGATGGCCTTTGGAGTTTCAAATCTAGAAAAAATATTTTTCTTGAGAAATCGTATGACCACTTTGTTGTCATTAATCTTACTTGGAATTGCCTCAATCCACTTTGAAACATAGTCCACACCAACCAATATATAAAGAAATTCAAAAGAAGATGGAAATGAGCCTATAAAATCAATACCCCAACAATCAAATCTCCAATGGTAAAATTGAGGATAAAGGCATCATTTTGCGCTAAACAACACAGAAAGCATGAGTGTCTTTAAACATGGTGGGCCAGTAAGAACCACACTGCAAGAATTTTGCAGTGGTTTTCTTAACAGAAAAATGATCACCACATGCTTTCATGTGGCAAAGGAAATAACACTCTGAACTTCATCCTCTGGGACACAACGTCTAAAAATCTATCAGTCTCATATTTACATAAATACGGGTCATCCCAGAAGAAGTTCTTAACCTTGGTTTCAAAACGCTTCCTATCTTGTGACTTCTAATGATATGACATTTTTTTCGTTACAAGATAGTTCACTATATCTACATACCAAGACAATTTGGAGATCGCAAATAATTGTTCATTAGGGAAAGTGTCCTAGATATGCATCTCCTCAGTGGAATCATCTAACAACAATCTAGAAAGGTGATCGGCCACTACGTTTTCTACTCATTTCTTATCTTTTATCTAAGTTAAATTGTTGGAGTAGGAGGACCTGTCTCAAAAGTCTTAGCTTTGCATCCTTCTTAGATAGCAAATATTTCAAAGCTGAGTGATCCGTGAAAATGACTACTTTGGATCCCAGCAAGTACGACTTAAATTTATTCAAAGCAAAAATTACTGCAAGTAACTCCTTTTCAGTTGTTGAGTAGTTCACTTGGGCCGAGTTTAGAGTTCTACTCACATAGTGAATAACGTAAGGTCGTTTATCTTTCTTTTGGCCCAAAACAGGCCCTATGATATAATCACTTGCATCGCACATTAGTTCAAAAGGTCCAATCTGGTGGACGCATGATAGGTGCAGTGTTAAGGGATGATTTAATTTTATTAAAGGTAGTTGCACACTCATCTGTCTACTTAAATGAGACACCCTTTTGAAGAAGATTAGTCAAGGGTCTAGTAATGACACTAAAGTCTTTGATGAATCTTTTATAGAAACCAGCGTGCCCTATAAGTGATCTAATATCTCTAACAGTTCGGGGGATAGGAAGATTAGTTATAATATCCAGTTTTGAGCGATCTACCTCGATTCCATTTTTGGAGATAACATGGCCCAAAACAATTCACTTTTGAACCATGAAATGACATTTCTCCCAGTTTAAAATAAGGTGTTTCTCTTCACACATAGATAAGACAAGAGATAAATTGTTGAGGCATTCCTCAAAATTACTCCCAAATATAGAAAAGTCGTCCATGAAAACCTCAAGAAACTTCCCAATCATATTCGAAAAAAATACTTAACATACATCGTTGGAAAGTTGTTGGGACGTTACATAATATAAATGACATCTATTTGAAAGCAAACGTGCCAAATGGACAAGTGAACGTGATTTTCTCTTGGTCTCCAGGGCTATCTTGTTCACAACCCCAAGTGTAGGGTCGCGATGTAGTAATAATCTCGATGAGACCGAGATCGAATCCATAAGGAGTGACTTGTGTGTCTTTTGAAAGTAACTAGAACTAGAACTATAAGAAGATGTAAATCTAATTCTGAAGTAATTGAGATTAAAGTAATTAAAACTTAAGAATTCAAAGGTGGGAACTAGGGTTTCCACAGATCCACTTGTAGAGATCAGGGAGATCTATGCTTGATTTAATGACGCAACTGGAATCAGAGTCCTATCTTATCCAATTGGAAGTTATCTCAGTAAAACCAAATCTGAACTTCCTTTGACCTAATTCTCAATGGATGAGAGGTGTGAGAATTGGAAGTGATTCCATCACAAAACCACGCCCATGAGATAAGGCAAACAACATGATTTGCCAATCCCACAACCAATCAGAAGAGAATTGAGAAGATTAGGTAGGATTCCATTATACCCAACCATGCCCATGGGACGATGGTGAACAACGAGATTGCCTAATTTCACAATCTCAATACATGGAAAAAAGAAAACATATTCAAAGCTATTACAGATCTATTGTAATTTAAGTCACAACAAACCATTAAAAACAAAAGTATTTCTTATAATCTAACTAGAATCAAAGATAGTTCAACTTAAACATGAATCAAAGCAATAGAAAACATCCCATCACGCTACAAGCTTCACCTCTTAGCCCTAGCTAAGAGGTTTGGCCAATCATAGACATGATTGAACTAGAATCTCTCAAGAAAAGCAAAAAAACAACTAAGGAAAGAGAAGGAAAATTCTTACCGATGGCTTCTCTACGCTTTTGCTCCACTCCTCAAACCCTAGATGATGCCTAGGAACATCTTAGGGAGTCCTATTTATAGTTGTGGAACTCCAACTTTCGCACCTAATTGGAAAACTCTAAAAATTGCTTCAAATCTACGCAGTTTCCTAAAATAGGCTTCACTCTGCGCAATTTCACAGAATGACCCAGAGTTTCAGAATATATTTTTTCAGGACACTTTCAGGAATATGTTTGTTTTCAGTAAAATTTCAAGATTCCTTTTCTTCACTTCAAATATTTGATTATCTTCATTCCTCACTTGGTTTTCTTAGATCTTTAGCATGTGAATTCTTCAATCTTGGCCTTCTAAGATCTATCCCTTTCCTTGGTAATTTTTTAGCATCAAATCCATGCTTTTAACACCCTTTTCAATCCAAGCTCTTAAATTTACCTTGCAACACAAACATGAGTAAAATAGAACAATAGGCATTATCATGTTCATAAAACCAAGTAATAAATGGGGGATAATATACAATATTTGACCCTCAACATATCTCTATTTGGTTATATCCGGAATATCCATCAAGAAAACTATAAAAGGAGTGACCTGCTATCTTCTCCAAAACTTGATCAATGAATGGTAGAGGGAAATGGTCATTCTTTGTGACCTGGTTCAATTTTCTATAGTCAATGCAAACACGCCAATCTGTGGTGACATGTGTTGGTATGAGTTCATTATTAGAATTTTGCACGATAGTTATTCCAGATTTCTTTAGGACTACTTGAGTTAAACTCAACCTAACACTATCGGATATTGGGTAGATAATTCTCACATCTAACAATTTGATCACTTTATTTTTTACAATTTCCATCATGTTTGGATTGAGACGCCTTTGAGGTTGTCTAATTGGTTTGGCGTCCTCATCGAGGTGGATCCGATGGATGCATATGGAAGGGCTTATACCCTTAATGTTAGAAATAGTCTAGCCCAAGGCTCCTTTGTGGTCCCTTAAAACATTTAACAATTTAATCTCTTGATCCTTGTCTAAAAAGAAGATATCACCACATGATAAGTTTTATTTTCACCTAAGTATACATACTTAAGCTCATTTGGTAGTGATTTTAAATCAAGCTTTTGAACATTGGTTGGCGGTGGCAGAGGTCGCGAGTCCTCGATAGATAGGATTTGAGTGCGTGCTCTCCATTGGTATATATCAATGTCCTAGGTGGTAGTGCTCTCATTATCATCACAAATTTCAGCAAACATTTTTTCTAAATCAGAATTTTTCAAGTCCCCAAAGACTTGAATCAATTCCTTTGTCAGACTAGGTTCCAATTCCCCTTCTTCTATCAAGCAGTCCATGAAATTCAGCTCATGGATCTCATTATTGTCAATGGGTTGCTTACATAGATTGAAAATATTTAGCTCTAGAGTCATGTTACCAAAAGACAAGTTCATCATTCCATTCCTGCAATTTATGATTGCATTTGAAGTTGCTAGGAATGGGCGACCTAAAATGATGAGAATTTGAGCACTAGCGTTTACACAAGGTTCAGTGTCTAGTACAATAAAATCCACGGGGAAGTTGGATTTCTCCACTTGGACTAGCACGTCCTCTAAAATTCCCCTTGGTACCTTATAGGAACGGTCAACGAGTTGGAGTGTAATCGTGGTTGGTTTAAGCTCGCTTAACTCCATTTGTTTGTAAATCGAATTAGGTACTAAGTTGACACTTGCACTCAAATCTAGCAATGCATGCTCAATTTGGAAATTCTCAATAATACAAGGAATAGTGGGACTTCCCGGGTCTTTGTATTTCGGTACGGCCCTTTGTTGAATGATAGCGCTCACTTTCTCAGTAAGGAAGGCCTTTTGTGCACATTTAATTTCCTCTTTACAGTGCACAAGTCCTTGAGATATATAACATATGATGCAATTTGTCTAATGGTATCAAGTAGAGGAATATTAACAGTAACCTTTTGGAGCACATCCAACACCTCTTGATATTTCATAGGGACAGTCAGATTTCGAAGTATAGATGGGAACAGAACTGGAGGCTCATATGACTTAGTCTCTTTATCCTTTTTGTTGTTGCGGCTCTTGAACCATAGCCGATTCATCATTCTCTTGAAACAATGGCTCATCCTCTGGTATTTCTACCAGTTGCATTATCTTGTTATCGACCTCTTTTCCACTTCTCAAGGTAATGATGGTCTTAGCTTGTTCATGATGTAGCTCACTTGGATTTGAGTCTCCAATGAAATGTGTGTTTTTAGGATTTGACACAGGTTGAGAATGATGTCTTTTTTCCCTAACATTTAGTTGAGTCTCAATCATGGCCATGTCTGTCTTTAATTCCCGATTTGATTAGATTAGAGACTGATTCATTTGAGCTTGAGAGTTCATGAATGCGGTCAATGCATCCTCCATAAATGATCGCTTTGGTGGGGGCACATATGGTGCATTGTTAGGTGCCCCAAAGAAGTTGTTTTGTGGAGGCATTTGAGGTGCATTGGCCTCATTAATTTGTGGTCCATTCATCCAACTAATATTAGAATGGTTACGCCAATTTGGATTATATGTATTTCTCATTGTTGTATAACTGACCTTTGGTAATTATTTGTAGCATTTGCTTGCTCATGCTCATGTGTGATATTTTGTACAACTGGGATTATTGGACAATCCTTTGTGTCATGGTCTGCACCACTAAAAATGCTACAAAAATTACCTAAGGAAGCGTTTGCTTTAACCATATCAACCTTCATAATTTTCAAGGCTTCGACCTTTCTAGCCAATGCAGCAAATTTTGCATTAAGGTCATCTTCCTCTCTTAAGAGATACATCCCCGCTTTCTCTCTAGGAATGGGTCTAGTTTGGTCTGGTTTAGCAGAGACATCCCATGTCTACGTATTCTCTGCTAACATGTCTAGAAAATTCCAAGCCTCATTATGATCCTTGTCAGGAAAGGTTCCACCACACATCATCTCTATTAACCGACGGGTATCCATGGTGAACCCCTTTCGGAACACATCAATCATGTGTCATGGTTTATAACCATGATGTGGACAAGTAAGTAGAAGGTCTTTGAAGCGCTTCCAAGCTTGGAAAAATAGTTCATTCCCCTTTTGGGAGAACGACATGATTTCCTTGTTTAAGTGCATTTGTTTTGTGCTCGGGAAAGAATCTTTTCAAAAACTCTCTACTTAATGCTTGCCATGTAGTGATGGTATTAAGTCTTAGAGAGTTGAGCCATGCTTTGGCTTGATCCTTTAGAGAAAATGAGAATAACCTAAGCTTAAGTGCATCCCTATTGCCATTGTTTACTTGTAATGTTTTCCAATTACTTCCTCAAAGTCCTTGAGGTGCAAGTAGGGCTTTCAGAATCCAAGCTATGAAATTTAGGAATCAATTGAATCACACCACGTTTAAAATCAATGTTCTCTGTGTGAGCAGGGAATACCATGCAAGATGGTAAGGTTGATCTCTCAGGGTGTAGACGTTCACGTAAAGCCCGTGGTTGGTTTAACATATTCCTATGAACTTCATTTTCATCCTCAAGAGGAGGATTAAGTTGATTTTCTCTGTTTTGATTTATAGTTGGATCTGACGGATTTGGATTTGGATTATCAAATAGGTCTGCCATGGAATCCAAGTGATGTTGAGTGCCTCTTCTAAATGAATGATCAAGGCTTGAAACTAGTCCGCCTTCGGAGGAGAGTCGATTGTTTTGATCCCTACTCCAACAGGACATAAACCATTCACACCACACAACAAATACCATTAATTCAAAAATCAAGTATGATACTAAAAATAAAAATAAAAATTAACCAACAACCCAGGTGGCAGGGCCGACCATGACGGTTCAATCCACAAAACAAAATAAATTAACAACCTAGGCGGCAGGGCCGACCATGAGGATTCAATCCACAAAGCAAAAATAAATCAACAACCCAAGCGGCAGAGCCGACCATGAGGGTTCAATCCACAAAGAAAAATAAATCAACAACCCAGGCGGAAGGACCGACATGAGGGTTGAAACCACAAAGAAAAATAAAAATAAATCAACAAAAGTAAAAGTAGTGCAAAAATTAAACATGCTAATCTTGAAAATAGATTCAGCAAATGATCTTTGTGATCAAACAACAACTATAGGACAACCATAGCACTTGGGTGATAAAATCCCAAACATGGCAACCTTATGTCATAGTTAGTGCTTGAACAACCCAACTGAATTTACTTTCAAAGAAAAAACAGAAAATCTATATGAATTTTGGAGGGTTTAGAACAAAACTTACCTTAGAAAAGAACTTACCTTAGCTATCTTGCACAGATCTAATCTTCATTTCTCTCTCTCTCGCTAACGGCGTCAAAAACTTGATTGCTTGCCTCCAAGTACAGAGGTTCGTAAGTAATATCCTGTGAATACATGGTCGATCCCACAGGGAGATGAATTGTGAGAATGAGAAAATCAAATGTAAAATAAACTAAGTAATTAAAAAAAAACTAAACTGATGATTTGATTTTAGGAGTTTTGAATGAATGTAATTCAACTGAATTAAAACAACACCCAAGCTTCAAAGTTCCGCACATAGATTAATGTTCCAAAATCATGATGACTTGGATAACACAACTAGGATCTGAACATTACGGTCAGCTTAATCGAAAAATAAAACAGTTTAAATATTTTAATAAATGATATAAAAGATTAGAAAATCATGGATTTGCATCATTGATATATATTCTCAAGCGCCAGTGATTTTAAGAATTCAATATCAATGAGATAATGAATCAAAGAATGTAGCAGGTTGAGAACCTCTCCTATTTAGGAAATCTGATTGACCAAGGGTAAGCCTATCCATCAATATGGATTTGATATGATGGAAACATATGGATCTCACATTAGGATCAAAACTAAACTTGAACAATAGATAACATGCATACACCATTCTTCTCATCATTAAAATAATCAATCATCATAACTATGAAAACATTAAACCAATATTCTTCCCTTCTAGCTTGGGCTGGAGGAAACTTATGAAAACATAATTAGAATCGAGAAAGAGAGCAACAAGAAAGAAATAAATGCAAATAGAAAAGATCTAAAAGAAATTTTTTTTTTTTTATAAAACTTAAATAAAATTGAAAACCCTTTAAAAACCCTAATTCTTGCTCTTAAATACTTTGAATGATGCTTAGGAATGCACTGAAAGCCTTATTTATAAGTGGGAACTCCAACTTTCGTACAAAGTTGAAAAACTCTAGAAACCGCTTCAAATTTACGCAATTTTTTAGAATAGACTTCACGCTGCGCAGTTTGTTAAAATAGACTTCACGCTGTGCAGTGTCCCAAAATAGACTTCATAGTTTCATAATACACTTTTTTAGGACAATTTCAGGATTCTTCACTTCAAATCTTCGATTCTCTTCTTTCCTCACTTGGTATTCTTGGATCTTTGGCATGTGAATCCTTCAATCTTGGTCTCTTAAGATCCATCCTTTGCCTTGGTGATTCTTGAGCATCGAATCTATTCTTTTAACACTCTTTTTCAATCCAAGCTCTTAAATTCACCTTGCAACACATACATGAGTAAAATAGAACATTAAAATGATTTATGTTCATAAAACCAAGATATAAATGGGAAAAATTATGCATTATTTGAGTCTCAACACATATGTTAGGTTTAAACCCAACAGACCAATCCCTTTCAAAAGGGTGCTTAATGCACCACTTCGGAGTCTGTATAAGGACTTCCATTTTAGTTTCAAAAATGCAAAAATTCCTTTCTCCTCTTATAAAACTCTCTCTCCGTTATGGCTTATAAGTTATGTTGTTGCTGAGTTTGTCGCTAAGGTAACTTAGCACTTTCGGGTTAAACTGGAAGTGGTTCGAGCCCGCGTACAGCAAGTGCACCACTGGGACCGGGTCATAGTCGTTGTATCTTGGAGGTCGATTGCTCTGGAAACATGTTGCACTTGGGACGCTGTCCAAGGGGAGTAAATTCGATTTCAAGCCAAGAGACACAGGTCATGCCTCAACTCAATTCAATAAGTCTTCATTCTTAAATTTTATTTTATTTTTTCGTTCTCAATTTTCTAATAGTCTATTTAATTCAACCAAATATTCCAACACCAATATGCTAAATCCATATCACTAGTTCCTCACAACATAGATCCAAACCATCAAAACTTTTTTAACCAAGTAATCCTTTTGAGCTTTTCCAACCATCCAAATCTGACCACAGTTTGATCACGTTGATAGTCGTGGCCCCTAATAGAGTTTATTGTTTATACCAAAAGGTAGGACAGTAGCATATCCCACTGCGGCGTGTGTGGGCGTGTAGCAGGTGCGTGTGTAAGAAAAAAAGAAAAAAAAAAAAGAAAAAAAGGATGGTAGCATTTAGCCAGAATAGCCATCTCTTTGCAAACTACACCAAAATCCTTTATCAGAAATGGCATGCTTTGGTTCGGAAACAATTTTGAGCCGTTCCTGATTGCACACGGTTCTAAATCGCTTTTAGGTGTTGGAATAAATCATTCTTCCACATTACTAGGGCTCTTTGCTCTCCCTTTTCTTCTTTCTCGCGTCTCTCTCTCTCTCAAATGGAGATCGGCGTCCGTCCTCCAGTCAGCGTTTTTGTGCCATGGAGATCGGTGTCCGTCCCAACGTATCCATCTCAAATGTACATACGGCACGGTGTAATGAAAACTATCATTGATGGCTTATTGAGTGCACTTTCCCTCAATGTGTTTGCATGTCTATTGAACCACACACGTAAGAAAGTCACATCTGAGAGCTGACTAATCCACACATCAGGTGGCCCACAATTTATATATTCTTTGCCAAAGGAACCATGGCCTTACACATGACAATATTAGAAGCTAGCAATAGGACCTGCATGATGGACGATTCAGATCTTGCGTCATGTATCACGATGCCAATTTCCTTTGCACAGACATTTATTACAGCATGTGTTTTGGTGTTTTTCATAACAGAGAAAAAAAATACTTGGAAAGGTGAGAAAGGTGTGTAATTTGATACTCTGGCAATGTATGACACCTGATGTGCAGGCACACACTTTTTATTCTAATGTTGGTCCTTTTATTCATCAAACATTTGTAATTTTTTGTTGATTGTGAATCGTTGTTGATTTTTTTACGTAGCCATTTTTTAGGGACAAAGACCAAATACCCCCAAAGTGGCATGTGGGAGACAACATGAATGAGATCCACTCCGTCCATCAGGTGTGTTGCCTCATGGATACTCTGGAATTGAAAATTTAGGTCCGTCCAAAACTTAAGTAGGCCACACCTTGGGGAAGAGTTGGGATGGGACTCCCCACCAATGATTGAATATTGGGCTCGTGGTAGTTTATATATGCCATCCAATCTGTTAATCTAACGACAAATCACTATGAATGGAATTTCTAAACATCAAGTCGTTATAAAAATCTAAGTAGGCCATGCCACGTGAATTTAGAGATTTTAGTCACGATTTTATATTCTTCCCTACGGTGAGGCCAACTTGAGTTTTTGATTGATGTGATGTTTTGGGTCAAGGTCAAATACTAGGAGGCATACCTAATGGACAGTGCAGATCTCATGCAAATGAAACAGTTCGCCCATAAAAGTGGCGGGCGTGCCCTTGTATGCTCCCACTAATCAAGATAGCATTTCCCAGAAAAAAAAGGCTAATTATTATACACGTCCTTGTAAAATGCGCTTATCTTTATCTTACTTCATCTTACTTCGGCATGCATATTGCATGGGAATACTTATATTCGTGTGAAGCCTTAAGGGGAGGAGTTTCGATGGATTCCAAAGTAGAAGTTTCCACATGTCGAACAAATCAAGCTTGACACAGCTTGACTCGGCGCAACCACTAGCTGACCCCAGCTCGAACTCGGCTCGACTCGGTCCTTGAGCTTGACTGGCCCACTTGGCTTGATTCGATCAGCAGCTGGAGCCAGTTCAAGCCAAGATTGAGCCTCTGCAACATTTTCTCAAACATATGGAGTGCGCCTTCAATTTCTCACGAAATGTAAAGTAGCAGCATCGGTTTACAGGTATTTCATTAAACACTAAGTAGGCAACATAAAAAAAATTCAAGATACAAGGGTATTTGTTTCATATCCATACCTTCCTCACTACCAGCCGATACTTCGTTAAGTCATTTCATCAAACACTTGCTGAGCAACATCAATATCAAAATAACCGAGTCACCAAACTGGTTCGATCTGAGTTCGATTTGAGTTGGGGTTTGATTCGAGTCGAGTCGAGTCGAGTCGAGCTTTGTCAAACTCGAACTCGGCTCGAAATTTTTTTGAGCTAAAAAATCAGCTCGACTCTGCTCGAACTCAATTTCGAATCGAGTCAAATCGAGCGAGCTGACCGAGCTAACTCGGTTCGTGTACAATTCTATTCCAAAGGGATAAGTCCCCAAGTGCTCACAACCCCAAGTGTAGGGTCACGATGTAGTAATAATCTCGGTGAGACTGAGGTCGAATCCACAAGGACTGAACTTGTGTCTTCTGAAAGTAACTAGACCTGAAACTAGAAGAAGATGTAAACCTATATCTGAAATAGTTGAGAGAGTGATTTTGAATAAGGTAATTAAAACTTATAAATTTAAAGGTGGCAACTAAGGTGTCAAGGATCCACTTGTAGCAATTGAGAGGCTATTTTGCTTGATTCAAGGACACAACTAGAATCAGAGTCCTATCTTATCCAATTGGTAAGAAGAGATTTGTTAGATCTTTGAACTTCTCATGGATCTAATCATCAATGGATGAGAATTGTGAGGTTTGGAAGTGATTCCATCACCTAACCATGCCCAGGAGACAAGGAAAACAATAGGATTTACCAATCCCACAACCAATCATAAGAAAATTGTGAAGGTTAGGAAGGATTCCATCATCCTACCATGCCCAAGGGGCGATGGTGAACAACAAGATTTCCTAGTTTCACAATCTCAATGCAGGAAAAGAAGATATTTTAAGTTATCGCAGATCCATTGTAATTTGTCACAACAAACCATTAAAAATTAAAAATATTCCTTAATAAAGAACTAGAATCCATAAGGTTCCATAAAAGTATGAATCAAAACAAAGTAAACATCTCAATCATATTACAAGTTTCACCTCTTAGCCCTAGCTAAGAGGTTTAGCCAACCATAGACATGATTGAACTAGAAACTCTTAAACAAAACATCAACTAAGGAAGAAGAAAAAAAACTCCCGGTCGGCGGCTCCACCTTTTCGCTCCACTCCTCAAACCCTAGAAGATGCCTATGAACATCCTAGAGACCCTTATTTATAGTTTTGCAACTCCAACTTTCGCACCGAGTTGGAAAATTCCAGAAATCGCCTCAAATTTACGCAGTACGTGTGCTGTCAGCTAACCTTAGACTGGTAGAGGACAACCTTCGACTGGTTGAGGGTCACCTTCGATTGGTCGAGGGTTTCCTTTGACTGGTCGCGGATGACTGGAATTTAAAGGATTTTGTCGCTGGAGTTCGAGTCGAGGAATCTTTGACTAGTCGAGCAGGATCCTTCGACTGGTCGAAGATGGGCTTAAACTAGTCGAAGGATGTACATTTTTAGGGTTCCTTTTCTTCACTTCAAGTCTTCAATGCTCTTCATTCCTCACTTGGTTTTTTTGGATCTTTGGTATGTGAATTCTTCATTATTGGTCTCATAAGATCCATCCTTGGCTTTGGTGATTCTTGAGTGTTAAATTCATGCTTTTAGCATCCTTTTCAATCCAAGCTTTTAAATTTCCCTTGCAACACAAACATGATTAAAATAGAACATTAAACATTATCATGTTCATAAAATGAAATAATAAAAGAGAGATAATATGCACTGTTTGAGTCTCAACACCAAGCCTCAACACCAAGCCTACTTACATTTGAAGCTTTTCATCCCATCATAATGCTTCTCGTATGACTATGGCTTCTCACTAAGGTACATATTTCATACAATTTATTTGATCTCCATATTCGATGTGCTGTCCTTTGCAATTCCGCATATAGTTCACGTGTAAATATAAGGTGTTCCCAAGAATTTTATAGTCATGCAAGGAGGAAGCTTAATATCAATTGATGTTCAAATAAAATAATTCGGTACCATATAAAAGCTTATTGAATTAGCTTTTCAATGAGCTCAAAATCACTAAATTTATGTAAGAGAGGAAGTTTGTGTGATTTCGCCGGGGTGCAATGGCTGCTGACAGGTGGTGTAATTCATCGGATGTGATTGGTTCTTTCAAATAAATTTTGACTGAAAATGTTTTATAAGTCTTTCAATGCTAATACATAAAAGGGTTGTTAAAAAAATAATAATTTGTGGATCTCAACAACGAATTGAACTGCTCGCTCAAAGTTGATCTTGACTTTCCAATATTTTAATTAGTTGTTTTAAGGTGAGATCATCACTGAAATATTCATATAACACATGACTTGATCCGGTGTGATCCTTGGTCTATGTTGAACAATCGTATTGACCATATGAGCAAGAATGACCATATGAGACTTCTTCAACTTTGATTTGTAACTTGCTAGGGGATAATTTGGGATGATCTAGACCTTTAAATGGTTTGGATGAAAGGTTAGAATTCTCTATTGCGTATGATGATTGAAATGAGAGCACACCATTACTTGTGAGTAGGGGTGTACATCCAGTCGAATCGGTTCGAGTTGGCCTCAGCTCGACTTGGCTCGGCCACTAGCTGACCTCAGCTCGAACTCGGCTTGGCTCGGTCCTCAAGCCTGACTGGCCAACTCGGCTCAGTTCAGTCAGCAGCTTGGGCTGAGTTCGAGCCGACTGCTATTGAGGCATTTTCACAAACACATGGACTGCACCTTTCAAATCTCACTGTATTTGAGATAGCAGCAATTGTTTTACAGGTATTTTATCAAACAACTTCTAAGCAACATTTTTTTTTTTAAAAAAAGAGGGTGTTGGTTTCATGTACATACATTCCTTGCCACCAGCCACACTTCATTGAGTCATTTCATCAAACACTTGGTGAGCAACATCAATATCAAAGTAACCGAGTCACCGAACTGGTTCGATCCGAGTTCGATTCAAGTTGGGCTCGATCCGAGTCGAGTCAAGCTGGGGCCAGCTCAAACTCATTTTCAAGCTCCAAAAATCAGCTCGACTCGCTTCGAACCGAGTCGAATGGAGCTTTTTCGAGTCTAGCGAGCTAACCGAGCTAGCTCAGTTCGTGTACCCCCCCTGCTTGTGATTTAACCACCAAACTAACCAAAGTCGGTCAGATCTTCCCACTATAACTGGTCCGATTTGGCTGAAGATAAATGGTTAGATCTGATTCGTAAGAATGGCCAGATTCTAATCTTTAACAAGATTGATCAAATCCAACGGTCCATATATGGGTTCCATTGGCCCAGGTTTAAGCAAAATCATGGCTCAAAAGTAATTTTGACCCCTTAATGAATGTTCAGATATGTGCCCCAAGACCCGGCCTAAATCTGAGACTATGTGCAGTCCTGATTAAAGCCCTGGAAATGGCCTAAGTCCATGTCTACACATCAGATCCAACGAATCTGGAAATGTAGGACTGACCCAAGCACGTCATTGGGCCCAAACACAGGGCCTAGCAAACTGATGGCTGGAATTAGGTTGGGCATTGAGTCGAGTTGGACAGCATTAGGGCCAACCGGACCCGATCCGATTTTGAAATAGGCCTGACCTGAACTCGACCCAACTCGGTACCAAGTTCAGCATGCCTGACCCGATCCGACTCCGGGTCTGGCCTGGACTAATCCAGACCGAGTCCGACCTGGTTACAAGTACTGAGTCGGGTCGAGTGGGACCGAGTTAGGGCTGACCTGACTCGATTTGGTTTGAAATAGGCCTGACCCAAACTTGACCCAACTCGGTACCGACTCAAGCGTGCCTGACCTGATCTGAGTCTGGGTCTGGCCTGGACTTATCTGGACCAAGTTCAACCCGGTCACAAGTACTGAGTTGGGTCGGATGCAAGGGTTATCTACGGGCTAAAATCACAACTCAAAACCTAGATTCACTAGCTAGAGTAGAGTTGCCACTAGAAGGCCCACCTAAATAGCCATCGACATAGCGATGGACCGCTGGTGACAATCTGTCCCAAATTGAACCGTACATTCAATCAATGGTCCATTATCAATGACCCAAAGCTTACCCTGAACCTATGATCAAATCTAGCCTTAGATCAAGTGATCATATTTGACCCAAACTTGTAAGCCAAACAGCTGCTTATAACTCAAGTAACTTATCCTAGTTTGATCTACTTATTAAATAGATAAGTATGTTTGGTAAACAACGTACTTATCAGCTTCTCTTCTCTTGATGCCCCTCTCCAAGCAACTGATGAAAAGTAGAAAAGTTAAAAAGATTTAACTGAAGTAATTAAGTAATTTTAAGTAAAAAAGTCACTTATAACTAATCATAAATCAAAATTACTTATCTGAAATAAGTTACTCATCTACTGCTGTAAGTAGAAAAAGTAACTTATTCGGTGGTATCTAAACGGGCCCTAAGTAGCTTTTTGGGGCTGCAGGTTGGGTCAAATACGATCATTTGATCTAAGGCCAGATTTGATGGCAACTTCTCCTCTTTTCTTTTATTTTTATTTTTATTTTTATTTTTTTTTTTTTGAGTGGTCCACTCAAAAAAAAGTCCTATGGGCCATCTAAAATGGTCCGAAATGGAGGTCCAAACCAGTCCATCTGGTCCTAAACTGGCCCAACTTATCTGCAATAACTAGCCCAAATATATCCAGATTTAGGCTCCCAAAAATATCCAAGATGCATTTCCTCAAGGTGGACCACACAGAGACATTTATTTAAGCTAGACCTTCCATCTGTCCAACTCACATGATCAAGACTTGATAATCACAATCAAGCCAATGGCATCGTTCCACGAACCTACAATTCAATGATTCAGATTTAATGGGCAGCACATACATAAGGTCTTGATTACGTTATCAGCAATTAGGACAATCCAAATTTGATAAACAATGGTTGCACACGTGTGTGATCAGTGACTTGGACGGTCCAGATCAATGCAGTATACATGCACTGTCTTGATTGTAAGTACAACAATGTGGACAGTCCAAAACTAATGGGCAATGCGCAAACTTTCTGGATTGCGCCTACAGTAATGTGGAAAATGGCAGTGCAGAAGCATAGTGATATGGATGGTTAGATCTTATGAGTTGTAGCATAAACGGCTTAGATCATCACTTGTAAACGATTTACCAAAGTAGCTCATGCCCACATGATTCTAGACCCAGAACCATGCCTATACGGTTCTTAGATAAAAAGACATGAGTCGATAAGGTCCTATAGTTCAAGAGACCTATATCCATACCTCCGTAAAGATCGTGATATGTTGGTATATGGAGTTTGAAAAACTATTTAAATAAAATAAATTTAAATTAAGAAAAAGAAAAAACTTGTCAGTTTATAGAAGTCGAGGCGTGACATGAGTCACTCGGCTTAAAATCAAATTTGCTCTCTTTGGACAGCATCCCAAGTACAACAGGTTTCCAGAGCAATCGACCTTTAAGATACAACGACTATGATCCGGTCCCAGCAGTGCACTCACTGTACACGGGCTCGAACCACTTTGTAGTCTTAACCCGAACTAGAAAACACTTAAACCGTACTTTTAATATAAAACAAACTTTTTCTTACTTTTTAAAAATAGATGAGAGAAAGTTTATTTATAGACTTTGTGAAGACACCCTTTCACAAAGGGTTGTGACTATTGGGTTTAAACCCAAGTGGTGCGACCCTTAGGCTTCAAAAGACATAACTTTTCAAAACAAAAATTGAAAGGATATAACCTTTCAGTGAAAAGACACATCCGCACATGCGCACCTATATATGGCCACAGCCACGGTCCGTCCCAACTGATATTTTGAAACACTAAATTATTTTAAAATAATTTAAAATACAACATGATATGCATGCACTTATCCGCTAGGGTCCCATTGATCAAGAGACATATGCCCATACGGTTCTATAGATAAAGAGATCTATGCCTATATGGTCCTATGGTTCAAGAGAGATAGGGCCATTGATGTAGGCCAAAGTTATATTTTCAAATTTGTGGGTGACCAGGATCAAAATAAATCAAGATAGAAAGTTCGATGTAAGACCCCGTCTTCATCATAACTTTCGATAGTCATAAATGTTGGGGAACTATAGAAGCACAAACAAAGTACATAGTTAAAATAAGAAACAAATCCTGCACTCATGCAACTTTATGAGAGCACTTGATGGGACTTCGATGGCACCGACGACCCTGAGGATCTGCCAATGGCATTGAACACCTTCGATGACATTGAATAGCAACACCAAAACATTCCAATAACCAACATGGGATTTTTTAGATTTTTCTGATGATGGCATCGACCTCTGCTCGATGACATCGAGCGGTCTGTAGATAGCATCGACAAACTCTATTATTGGCAGATTTAAAAATAACAATAATCGTCGTCGTGTCTTCAATCTTCATTCTTCATAGCTCCTTATCCCGATCTTTAATTCCGCCTTGTATCATAGTTCCGCCATTGCTTCTCGGCCACACTTCATCTTTCATTTGCGCCTTTGTCAAGCCTAGAGAAGTTGCACAGAACTTAAACTTCTTTGTGGGAACGATCTTCGTAAGCATGTTAGTTGGATTCACGCTCATGTGAATTTTCTCTAGAGTCACGCCTTCATTAAACATCTTGATGCGCATCGATCCAACACCTACTACTTTACAGGCATTATCATTGCCCATAAACACTTAGCCACCATCGCACTCACTGTAATTGGTAAACCAACTCCGATGAGGGGTCATGTGGTACGAAGCCCCCGTATCCAAAATACATTCTTCATCGAAGTACCCAGATTTTGATGCGATTGGCACGTCACTACTGTTCGTTACCTTACTGGATTCCACAATGTTGGCTTCCCTATAAGAAGTATTTGAATTCTCCTTTCTCGACTTAGGATTCTAACAATCCTTCTTCATGTGCCTGATCATGCCACAATTCTAGTACTTTATCTCGCATTTGCCCATTCCCTTGGATTTGGACCTCAATTATGAAGATCCATTGTCCTGCTCAGAATTTCTCTCCATCGTAACCAGTGTATCTGTAGAAACACTCACATCACCATTTTTCTTTCTCATCGCGTTCGACTGAAGAGCTGAGATAATGATCTTAATGCTAATGATTGTTCTACCGATGCACAAAGAGTCCTTGAATGACTCATACGATGTTGTGAGAGAATTCAATAGAATGCATGGTTGATCCTCATTTTTCATTGTTTCCTCCACATCCAACAATTTGCAAATCAACCTGTTGAACTTATTAATGTAGGCTTCAACGTCAACCCCCTCTGTCATCTTCATATTGAATAACTGTAGCTTCAAGTACAAACGATTCTTAAGAGATTTCTTTGCATTTGTAACGCCCTGAGTTTTCGGAACCTGAGTATATAACTTGTTCTCCAAAAACCTGAGTGTTAACCTTTAAAGATAGTCAAATTCAGGTGTTTTTTTTTCTTTCCTTTTCATTCAAAGTTAGCAGTTTAGCGGAAGATGGACAAATCAAGCATAAAGGAAAATTTGTATTTACATTCAGAATATATGATCGACTGCCCAAAATGACTTATACAAACCAATGTCTCTATGTTAACAAATATAAAAATTTCAAGATCAACAACACATGAGAAATAATCAAATGCATATACACTTGAACCGCAACATCGCGCAGCTTCTCTTGATAATTACAACCATGCATCTGTGACAATTGTAACATGCTCCTCATCAATCCAAACATGAATATCATTTAAGCCACCTATATTACCTATACGGTTATATATTCGATGAATGAGTGGTCAACTCAGTGTGAAATCTTCTCAAGATTATACACCGCCACCTTAGCTAAGCATAGTTAAAAATAATAAGGCATTTAAAACAATACATGATGCAGTCCTGTTTAAATGCATGAATGCACATCGGCCTGGGATGCTCATCTAGTCAGACTTGGGCTCGTCACCCATGCATATGACTGGTCACCAGTGTAGCACATCACGTGCGTACATCACGTACAATATAATAACCAAGCCATCGTACATCACGTACGTGGGTCGATAGTCGATGGTTTGAGAGTTAGCGAAATGATACCACACTAAGCCTAAGGGCACGTGCTACAACATCCAAAATTAGTCACCCGTCATCGCCCGTATGCTATGTATGCATGATTAGCCAAGCCTTTATTATTCCAATTACAACCAGCCAATTTAAGTAAACTTAAAGGTCACTACGGGAGGCTCATCATCCAGTGTAAGCTGATGGCTTGAACATGGTGTCTCATGACCACCATCCCCGACTCATGAGATTTTTCGCCTTAGGATGTTTAATGGATGCCCATCAACTAGTGGCCAATTAAATTCAATACGTAGGAATTACCATCATATGGGTTTATGAGAATGAACCATTGAAGCCACATAAGGCAAATATCAAAACAGGGGACAAATGCTAAATCGAAGTAGAAAAAGAGTTGCACGAAACATTAAATCAAGACGATAAAGGGGTAAAGTAGGGTAATGTTAAATCAGAGCAGTTAAAGAAGTCATTCCCAAGCCACATAAGCAGTCTGACCTATGGATGGTAAACCACATTAGTGTTCCATGCCCAAGATAACCTCCAAGTTGAGGGTCCATCTCTTAACATGTTCTGTCTTGTTATATCTTAAGTGTGGGTTTACATACACAAGAGGGATTGCCTACTAGTAAATGTAATGAATAGAGATCCATAAGCAACTTACAACAATTCATGTGAAAGCATATAGTTATAGCATGTCAGACATATGTTAAGCATTTGATTCATAATAATCACAATAGGTCATGATATGAACTATTAATTGAAATTTTAAATGGAAACTATCATGTAAGTAAATTATTGCATGCAATCAAGCTTCACAAACAATCAACTATAATTTCAGATATAAGCCATGTCTTAAGAATTGATAACTAATGTAAGAGATCGCATGCTATGAGATAACATTTGTGGATTCTAATAAAGATTACTACTTAAACTAATTTGGAAATGAAAAGCTTAAGGAGAAGAAGTCATCACCTTATAAATCAAATTGTCAACTAATGATGCTAGGAAGCGCGTGTGCCTCTAGAATCGAATCTTCAAGCTTATGCGATCTGTATACTAGGGGGAACTTGATGTCGATATGATCATGTCCTAATACTCTCAATTGGCTTAGTCCACGCATGATCACGGCACAATAAAAACTACCAAGGACCAATATTGGGTTAATTTTAAAAACAGTAACTGGGACTCACCTAGCCAACTCATCTGGACCAACTTGACAAAGGTAACTAGTTTCCCCTCACCTAGACTCAAAGTGATGCTACGCCAAGGCCCACTTTTTGAAGTAATTGGCTATGATCGGCCCCAAATCCAATTAACTAGGCATGTTTTAAGAGGCAAGCTTCCATTTGAAGGAAATATATTTTCTACAATTAATTTCTTAATAAATTAAGATTAACTCTAATCTATCACCAAACTTTAATCAAATGAGCGGTTAAGGCTCAACTCACCTTTAAAAAAAATCAGAATCTCTCTTAGTCAGAGGGAAGCACGACTTGCTTATGGCTACGGATTCATATCAATCCCTGAAAACATAAATCAAACACTAATTCAGTGACTCAATGACCCACTGGTGTAGGAAAAGAATCCAACTCAACTGAGTTGTCCTAAAAATCGGATTAAGAACGAGCTTAAACTAACCCAATGGGGGCCAGTAGCTTCGAGAGGCCAAATCCAACCTCCATCACCTGTTGAACTTGGTGGGGCGAATGGCTGAGTCAGCCCGACTGCTGCCTCGGTGTTTCTACCGAGTTAACTCATAGCAACCACATGCTCTCCACCCTGGTTTGACATTAGATCAAACTGCAACAATGCCTCAAGCTCGACTCAACGCTCCAGGATCACCAGTCAGAGATGACTCGGTTCTGCAACTCAGTCGATAACCCGACACTCTTTCAAAGTCTCTCTTCCTTGAGTTAGTCGAGATGTTGCTGAACCCAACACTCTCGGCTGAAGGGTCGATGATCATAGAACTCAACCCGAGACCGACTAGACGCTACCTCAACTCAGGTGAGTCGAGTCGCCTCGGCAGCCATGCAAACCCACCGACGGTTCTTGCTCTCCCTCTCTCTTTTATTATTCTCCTTCTCTTCTTGTTTTTCTCCAACTTTCCTTCCTTCTCTTCATTTGCTAGAACTTCAGCAAGGTTTGGAGCATACCCAAACCCACTCAACCCAGCTGGCTTGACCCAAACTCAAACTCAAACTTGTCAGCAAGTCGAACTGGGCTCGATTCAAGCTAGTGCATGCAGTAATGCACCTACCCTCTTACTCTCTCTACCCTCTTCCTCTCTTTCTTCCTTCTCTTTCTTTTCTTTCTTTCTTCTTTCTGCTGAAAACGTCCAACAGTGGACGCTAAGCCTGGCCTAACTTGGTCCGTTCTTGACCTGAGTCACGTTCGCGACTCAGCTTAACGTGGTGCAACACCAATACTCAACTCTCTCGCCTTCTCTCGAATTTTCTTCTCCTTCTTTCCCTCTTTCTTACTTCCTCTCCACTATGGCCAGCAGAGACTTTGGCTTCACCCGATTTTGCTCTAACTCGAGACGGTCCAGTGCGGTTTGAACAGGGAAGAAGCTCCAACTTCAATGGTCTTTCACGAATAGCATGGTGTTTCTTTGAAACGATGTTAGTGGGTGGTTTAGATTGATCCCTGAAAGCTTGTGGAAGTGGCTTCCGAAGATTCATGGAGGTTTATGTGGTGGGTTCGCTGGCAGAAGGAAACGACCATTATTCGAGTGCGGCTGCCAAAAAATAGAGAAGGAGACCCTGCTGCTCGACCCTTACACCTTTTATGCTTACCCTAGCTCTCTCACGACCCTTAGATGGAGAAATCATGGTTAGGATTCAATCTAGGGTTTCCACTCTCTTTCTCTCTCATGAAAATATCTTATCGTTTGGTTGAATAGCTAGCAACAGCATATGCTATTTTCAACAGCTAGGATTGGCTCCCCATGGACGACTAAGATGTAAAGGAAGGAGGCTGTGCGAATTGCCATCCTGGTAAATGGAAGGAGAAATGGAAACTTTTCATTTTTAGAAAATGTTGTGCATGCAAGACCTGTTTGCACCAAGAATCATGTGCATGCACACGTGTTCCTAGGTGTGGGACTAGGTGGGGTTTGGTCTAATTTTTATTCTCGACACGAGGAATGGTTCCGATCATGGAAATGGGCCTTAATTTGTGGGCCTTGATAAAAACTACGGACGTCTGTCCGTCCGCTGGTGAAAAATAGGAGAAAGGGAGAGGAGTTCTTCTATTTGTGGGAAAACTGGGGTCAAACCCGGTTTGACCGTGCCCATGGCCTGGTGCACCGCAGGTGCACATGCATTGTGCACTCCCACTGCCTAAAAGTGGGACTACTGTGATGTCCTCTGAGATCTGACATGTCCATCAGACTCCTCAGGTCCTAATGGGTCCCCTGACTGAAGATTAGGCAAATCCAAAGTTTAGGTGGGCCCCATGACTTGATTCAGATCCTATTTGTGGATTTGCCTCGATCTGATGGTCAGATTACATCTAAACTTATCATCAGCGATAAAAAGGGTCCACAGGACCACTTGATTAGAATTTAGTGGCTGGATTATGGATCAGATGGCCTAATACACATTTATAATATTAAATATCCTTTTTACAATGTTTTTAATAATATTATTTATTTTTTATTATTATTATCATTATTATTGTTTTTGTAGAATTTATTCTACTTTTCCTTAAGTTGTTTATGTGAATCTTAACACATGGGTCTTAATGTACGGTTATCATTTTATTTTTACGGTTGGATCTTAAAAAATATTTGACATTCTACTATTGCAACTAAGTGGTGGGTTGCCCTGTGGAAAAATTCAGGGACCTAATGGAGGGTTTGATTTATCTACTGATGTGGTTGAAGACATAAAAGAAGAATAGGTTTATTTGATGATGGGATGGATGATCCTCTGAACTAACAGTTGAAATGGGTGGATGGTGACTTACCGGTCAATGACGTATAATGTAGGTTATGTATATCATCACGCATATGTTATTCTATATCCTCATGGTAACACCCGAGTACTGAAAAGTACAGGGTGTTACAGCATAGATATTCTCTAAGCTCATGTACTTGCTATAGTTTTCTCTCTCATGACATTATAGAGGACCTCATCTGTTAAGCACAATTGAATAGCGGTTCTAGCTTTCTTATCCATCTTGTTCTATTCTTTTTTTGTCATAGATTTCATTGCTTTCAAGGATAGCATTGTCTAATCCTTGCCGAACTAGGATAACATTCATCTTAACTTCCATAGTTCAAAATTATTTTTATTGGAGTATTTTTTTACGTCAAACTTCGGGTTAAATGTCATTAATACTTTGCTTTCATATTCGATCTGCTTCCCAATGTTAGCCCTGATACCACTTGTTGGGGAACCGCGGAAGCACGCAAAGACGAATCAAGCAAAGTACACACAATCACATAACCAAGTCCAAACAAGAACAATCTGAATTTTACGTGAAAAAACCCTTTTTGGCAAAAAAAAAACCACGGTACAAAGCGACAAGTATGCACTATGAAAGCAGAAATTATAAGAGATAAGTGTTACTGATTCGAACAAGCCTTGAATCTACTACTCACAAGCCCTAGCTATGCCCTTAAAACCTTTAAGAACATATTAGAAAACCCTAAAACACATCTCATACTCCTAAATCCCGATTACATCTAATATATAAAGTATCACAATTGGAATAAGAAATAAATCCCGCACTTACAAAACTCTGCGCGCGCGCTCGATGGAACTTCGATGGTATCGAGCACCTGTTGATGGCATCAACCTCTACTTGATGGCATAGAGTGGTCTGTCGATGACATCGACGGACCCTGTTATTTATAGATTTAAGACTTCAACAATAATAACATTGTGATTAATTAACGATTTTGCCTATATGATATGTCATTTGAAATGTATCGATGAGATCCACGTCCAAGCCAATGCTATTGGCCCCTAATGGTTTTTTAAATTAATGCCTTATGAGGGTAGATTAAGTGATTTTTTTTATATATAAGTTACCATTTTTGTTATTTTTAAAGTATATTAAGGTTTAAATAAGTCTATTAAAACATCAAGTCTTTCTTTTAGTCATGTTAGAGAGTTTTAGGGTCCTTACTTATGCTTGAGTGGTAGACTCACAATAGTTTTAACACGAGGTCATGGGTTTGAGTACCCATTATGGTGAAATGTCATTGTTGTGTGAGTGTATGGGTGTGTGTGGGGTGAGGGTGCGTGTGTAAAAAATAAATGAAAGAGTTTTTGTTTAGAAGTAAATAAGTTTACTACCTTAAAAAAATATATCATATAAAAAATGTTTGAATTTGAGCTTTGTAAATAGAATTTTATTTATTTTTTCAATGATATTGACTCTTTTAGAGGTTTTCTTATCATGTGGATTAAAGTTCCTCATGAATTTGAGGTTTATCATAAAATGCATAAGACAATTATGTCTTCTTTTTCCCTTCTCCTATACACAATTACACCAGTTGGTATCAGAGCGAGGTCTTTTCTTAAGTCGATGACTTTTAATTACAGATTAAGTGACAATAATCTTATGATGATGCTTCAGAGAGTCAAACATTAGGCCTTCCAATGAAAGATGGAAGTGACATTTGCTCAAGTATCAGACAACAATCAAAATCATAATCTCAAACAACCCAAGACTATGAAAGAGCTTGGAATTATCAAATTGTGTGTCAAATAAATATGTTGAGTCCTGTCACAACCCTACAGAGGTGAGGTTAACTCAAGGAGTTAGACACTTTTTGACTAATCGAAAAATAAACAATAAGAGTGGACCTATACAAATGAAGGAGTGCCTTTTATGAGTAAAAAAGAAAAAAGAAAAAGAGTGAACCTATGCACATGGAGTGCTTCTTAAGGAATTTACTATTGGATTGACTGATGGATCCACAAATGGATCAACTAATGCAAATGTGCATCAACATATGTCATTACACCAAGGTAAAACCACTGTCAGGTTACTTGATGAATCCACAAATTAACGATCCAACTAGAAAACAGTTCAATTGAATCAAAACATTAATT
Source organism: Magnolia officinalis (assembly GCA_021015155.1). Lineage (NCBI taxonomy): Eukaryota > Viridiplantae > Streptophyta > Magnoliopsida > Magnoliales > Magnoliaceae > Magnolia > Magnolia officinalis. The sequence continues at coordinate 45,012 of JAJHSJ010000965.1, forward strand.
GACAAATGGATTAGTAGAAGGAATTGATTGATCTAAATATACAGATGATTCAATGGCAAAGGAGATAGATACTTTTATGATGATCACATCAAGCTATAAAGATCAACACTCTAATACATTCTTAGCAATAACCAAAGTACGTCGATTAAAGGCTAGTAGTGAAAACAACAATATTGAAGCTATGGTGCACATTAGTCTTGGATTGAACTTTCTAGCCCGATTTCTTTTTATTTTGGTTGTTCATAATTTTCATTGACTTTATCTTATATTGGACATCTTCACTTGAAAAGAACTTGTCTTCAAATACAGTAAGATACTAGTCCCTCATTATGGTTTAGTTGTTTAGCATGTCTTCTTTGGCTTCGACAACAATTGATGATGAAGGCCTATACGTCGGATCAAAATTTTGTGCATAAAATATAACTTAAGAAAAATTCTTCTCATATTTCTTTTCTTTATAATCCTCTGCATTTGAAGTATTAACTTCCTCCAATTCCGCAATAATGGATTTAAAATTGTGGATCGACGAAATATTAATTATGGCTTCATCTGTTACTTTCGATCAATATCCCTTTAGTCACGATATGTCATTGGAATGCTATTGATGAGTTTTACATTTTAGCCAATGAAAATGTTTGTTGCCCCATACAACTTTCCAAAATAAAGTTGTTTTAGAGGTTATTTTTGAATTTTAAGTTAACACTTTCTATTTTAATAATGGTTTTTTCTACTTTTAAAAAATTTTAAGGTTTAAATAAGTCTAATTATGCTTAAATTTTTTTCTTTAGGTTATCTCAAAGAATTTGAGTTAATTAAGAAGACTTTTATTATTTTAATAAGTTTATAATTTTATGAAAGTTTACTATTTCGAAAATTAATGAATTTAGGGCTTAAAGCATATTAAGTGACTTTGTAAACAAAATTTTATTCATTATTTCCAATAACATTCTCTTTTGGAAGTTTTCTTATGTTGTGGTTCAAGATTCTATGTGATTTCAAGGTTTATCACATAATAAGAAGATGGTGGTCTCTTCCTCTCTCCTTCCACCATGCACTTGCTACACCACGTATACAATCCTATAAATTAAAAGATCAATGACCATACAATCCTATAAATCAGGAGGGTAGCATGAACACTTACAATCAAAGGACAATGACATGTAGTTATTGATCAAGGGATATTTTGTGCATGTTCATGATTAAAGGATAGTGATCACGTAATTATTAATCAAAAGGACAACGTGCACATGCTTATGATCAAGGAATAAGGGTCATATGTATATTGCACAAAAGGGATAGCCCGTATAGTCATGATCAAATGACCGACAACATGATTAGTTGTCACGCCCCAAACTTGGAAACCGGGCTCAAAAAATTCCGATCGCCGAATCCGGCGCCGACAGCCTCCGTAGAACCTCATTCTCGGCTCCTAGAGCCCATTCGCCAGGTTTCGATCCTGGGATGCTACAAGGAGGATTTTTTTATCAGTTTGATTCGTAGTAAGCATAACCAAAGGCATAACCCACAAACAACAACCAAAAACTCCATCACATTTCCACTATGATAAAAAACTTTGCAAGTACAATGAGCATAAGGGAATACAATGATGATGAACAAAAAGCTCCAAGATGATCGGCTAAGCGCTCCTTCCTCAGCGCTGCTGCGGTCCAACGTCACCTGCACGCAACGGTCGTGCATAAGCTTATAGAAAGCTTAGAAGGGGTGAAAGTGTGTGCGCAATGTAGTAATACAATTATGAAGTATCAGAGTAATGCGGAACATGCTGATGAGTCCATGAATACCATTAGTCGTACCAAGGCTATGCGATGCAAGACATGAATGATGTTGGCCATACCAAGGTCATGCAATACGAGATGCAACAAGCATGCGAATCCTCATCTAAGTCCACATATCAATACAACTTAAATCTGGAATATCACCGGGGTCTAGTACACTAAACCAGATTGTCGTCCCATCGCGCACAATAAGATAAGTGGAAGAGACCTCACTATCCGCCTGCCAATATCGGCCCAACTCGTCAATAGCGGATCCATTCCTTAAGCTGGTCAAACTCAGCCTAGCTTTGCCCCCTCCTCGGGCGGGTAAGGCCGCACCCCCTTCCAACCGACCACGACACAGTGGAGAGCGCGGCCTCTTAGTATTCAGCCCTCGGCGCTCATGCACCCACTCGGTCTAGACGTTGGAGCAACCTCTTGGTACCATAAGGTTTAGGGACTTTCACCCAGGGATATCTATAGCACCCCATGTAGAACAAGATTTTCGGTATCCAATCCTGCTAACCACGATACGCCTGTGGAGGCTACAACCCTGATGTCGCTAGGGCGTACGGTAATCATGTCACACAATGCGAAATGCATGAATCACACTATCCAATCATGCAATGTAACGACTTGAAAAATTTCGTACGATGGCCCGAGTACCACCTCAGCAGCAAATCACTTAGGATCAAATCCTTCAAAAATTAGACAAAGTTAACTAAATGCTAAACTAGATTAGCCATGAAATCTGCACTAATCACTTTAAATACGATCTGCAAGACCCAAAACTTGTGGAATCGTTGACGCTACATTACTACCCTAAAATCTAGGATCAATCTCATTACCCGTCTGTTCTTGGGAGCACATGGAAACTCCGTATTAGATCTGGACCACACATCGGAAATCCGAATAATACGAGGTTTATAGAGTTAGGATCGCCTTGCTGGGCTTGATAACCACTAGGAGATCAAATCCAGATAATGTCCCAACGCTATTCGCTTGAGCCCGGAGTGAAGAGTGTGAGAAATGTGAAATTAAGTAAAAATAAATTATAAATTTATGTAATATGGTACATGTTGCTTGTGGATCAGTTATAAAGATTTCGACTGTTAGAATCAGGCCAAAATACACCCTCGGATCAGGAGAAATTTCATACACATGGCAGGGTACTTAAAATCCCCGATCGAGTTTCAGTGACCGTTGAATTGAAACTGGTCCGCCACGCGTGATCTGAGAATCCGAATGGAACGAAAACTTAACTCCACCTAGATCCAAGGTTGGTGAGCTTAAGTCCGACCTTTGGCTCAAGAGGGGCCTCCAAAAGTCCTCTGTTGAGCTGAAACTGACCCACTTTGGATATAACCAAGGTATACCTTGACCTTAGGTCTATTTGGTGTGATTTTATGCTATATAAGGACCTTAAAACCCTCTCTCATTCAGCCATACGAATTTGAGAAAAACCCTAGGTGTGAGAAGTGAGAAAAGAGAGAGAAAGTGTGAGAGAAGTGGGAGAACCTCCCTACTATTTTCCCCTGCCACTCTACAAGCTTAGCCACTCCATTCTAATCGCTTTTTCGGCGATTCCGACATTATTTCTAGGTAAGAAACCCTAACCCTAACCTGTTTTGGGGTTTTAATAGTTGTAGGTTATGAAATAGCTAACCTATTTCATTCTATAGGTTACCAAGCTGCCGTATACTAAAGCTTAGCAAACTTATCAAATTCGTTACAATTCTACGACAAAAGGTGCGGACTTTAGACGTATAGGTTATGGTTTTCAACGCTTTCAATGTCAGATAATGATAGATTCATGATCTGTATGTTATTGCACATGTACAAAGTGCTGTCCATTTCGATTTTCGGTTATACGATACTATGTTGAATATACTGTATTCCTAGTATTTGTAGAAAGTACCGTATACGTATAAATTTTGGAAATATGTTTGCCATGATTATTTATTGTCTGAACATATTATATATGTGTATAATACTTTCTTGGCGAAAGGGTTCGCCCTAATACATGTTTTTGCTAATATACAATATGTATGTTATAATAGTGTATTCTAAGTGTTTGTAAAAATGCTTGTAAGAGTAAGTATTTAGATAATCATGCTTCAGGTAGGTGTTGAGATGAGATTCTCAACTACTTTAGAGATGTATATGATTTCCTCCATGTTAGTTGTTTAATTTAACCGTTTACTGTGAAATATATGTGTTTGTATTTCTTGTTATATTGTGCTTTGTAACATGCTTTATGACATGTTTGTTAACATGCTTGAATTACTTTGTTTATGATGCTTTACTCTACATGCTTCTGGTTAAGGATTGATTGTGATTGGGGCTATGATTATAGTCCAGACAATCGGTAACAGACTTGAGTACGTGGTTGAGATCCATTCGCCACATAGGATGTGTTTGACGAACCCGAGTCGTACTTCAGTTGGCGACAGTGGTTAGGCCACACGAAGTGTTTACGCACTTCATGTTGTTCAGTTGGTTGTGGCGCGTCGTGCTAGTCAGGCTCGTCAAGTAACCCGATCTATCTTCTGTATGTTCACCATGTTTGGACGCCTCTGTTTGAACATGATGTACTAACCTTACCAGTGAAATCCCGTTAACCGTGGTACCTCGATCCGCTAAGACTCATGAGTGGAGCATGGTGGTATGGGACACCGTGGTCGAGCTGTCGGCTTACGCTGGGGCTACGTACCTCCCCGTAGTGACCAGTGAGCAACCTAGACTCGTGAGCCAATACGGTGGTATGAGACACTATATTCGAGCTGTCGGCCTACACTGATTGGTGATGAGCACTTTGTAGTGACCTCGAGCATACTCTGAATTTGCGGTGAGGCGACGAGTTTTGCCATGGTGAATAGAGTATGAACTATACTTGTATCAATTTAGTGATGAACCGTTAAAAAGGTGATGGGGGAGTGGTGTAACGATTGCGTTAACACCCTGACAGCCTTTGCAGCGCCCTAGAACCACACTATCATATGAGATTATCTAGGTTTGACGACCTTAGAATGGATCATGTTTGGGAATGATACAAGGGAGGTACCTTAGTTTCCCAATATTGCTGTTTGAAATGGACTAATAACAACTCGGTAATCATATTCATCATCGCATTGCATATGCCTGGAAGATGTAGAGCACTGAGGGTGCTAGCATGCCGCGGACATAAGATGGTGCCGCACGAGGGAGTATGTTGGCGAGGGCACGCATCATAATCGCATCTCATGCTTGCATTAATTACAGTACTTAGGAAT
>JAJHSJ010000634.1:0-43075 GCA_021015155.1 Magnolia officinalis
CACTCCAGTTGATGCGACTGCGAGTGAACTATACGATCCTGAAGTCACGTACAAAGTACCTTCCTTTTTGCCTCGAGATATTACCAAGGCACCTTTTGTAATCTTCCAGGAGTCACTGGTGAAGGTCGTCACATAACCGGTATCAGCCAACTGTCCCACTGAGATCAGATTACGTTTCAAACTCGGTACACATGTCCGTCTTTCTGATTTACATGACATCTCCCTTTCCAACAATATTGCACGGCTCATCATCACCCACCCAGTAGATTCTCCCCAAAGTCACCTGTCCCATAATCACGCAGAACTTCCTTACAACGAAGTAGCATGAAACGAAGCACCCGAGTTTATAACCCAAGACTCATTCCTCGCATTAAGAGACAAGATCAACGCCTCTGTGTCGCTCTCCTCAGACAATTCACTGAATCTTTCCCACCTTGAGAGCTTCTTCTTTCTGTTTCTTGAGCGCCCTGCAATCACGTTTCATGTTGCCCCTTCTTGCCGCAATGCCAACACCCGTCTTTATCTTTCGGTCCCTTGACTTACTCCTTGACTTAGAACGCCCGTGTTTATTGCCTCCTTTGTTCAGCGATCTTCCTCTTCCTTCAACACGTAGAGGCATTCCCTGAATCCCCTGAAACTCCTGATGCCTTCCTTCTAGATTCTTCACTGAGAATTAGACCGACCACATCATCAAATTTCAGCTTTATCGATCCTGAGAAATTGCTCACAGCAGCATCACCAAACCATCCCAACTGTCTGTAAACTGGATAAGATCAATAACGCCCTGATCTCATCCTCAAAAGCAATGCCAACGGATTCCAACTGGCTCGTGACTGTATTGAACTCGTTTAGATGTTCAGCTACGCTCCCACCATCTGACATCTTCATGTTGAATAGCTGTTTCATAGATGAACCTTGTTGGATGCTGAGGGCTTTTCATACATGGTGGCTAGGGCTTCCATTATTTTTTGTCATTTTTACCTTGGATATATTGAAGGCAACGCTCTTAGACAAAGAGTCGGATCGTTCCTAAAGCCTTCCTATCCAGTAAAAACCATTCATCATCTGTCAACTTTTCTGGTTTCTTCTCTTTTCCTCCTAGAGGAATATAGAGGTCCTTCTGTTACAGATAATCCTCCATCGCATCTTCCAGAAGGCAAAGTTTGAACCATCAAACTTCTCAATTCTAGTTTTCCCATTTCTGCCATCGCTCCCAATAGAACTAAACCCGGCTTTGATACCAGTTGTTGCGCAGCACGCCAACAACGCAGTGAGCCTAGATCCAATCTAAGGCCTCACCCACAAACGATAGACAGGAAGAAATATAAATTAGAAATAGATCAAAGCAATCCAAAACAAACCACAAGACAAGATATACGTGGAAAACCCCCAAACTAGGGTAAAAAACCACGGATGCAAAATTCCACTATGAAGAGAAATGAAGATTACAAGGCAATATACTAACCTCCTCTTGGAAGTACAGAGAAAATCCCTTGCCCACACCTTAGAATAATTTCTTAGAATTCACCTTAACCTAGAATAGCCCTAGGGACCCCAATTTATAGTTTTGGCAACTTCCCTTTCCGCATCCCAGTTGTGAAAGGACTTGCGACACGAAATCTGCGAAACTCCTTCGCATCCCAGTTGCGAAAGGACTTGCGACACGAAATCCGTGAAACTCCTTTCGCATCCCAGTTGCGAAAGGACTTGCGACACGAAATCCGCGCGACCTCGACTGGTCTTGGACGGCACCAGATGTGGCTCCACTTCTCAACACATAGTACGGACGCCATAGTGGCATTTCACCACCTATCTTTATATGGGTATCAAACCGAAGACCTCGTGTTGAAACTCCTCAGAGTTTACCACTGAGGTAAGGACTCGAACCCAATGGACTTTACTATTACATCTCACCATCAATCTTGGCCTCTACTACCATGCCCGTTTCTCATCCACTTGGCCCCAATACCTAGCACATGCATTTGGGTCATCCGTCCACAGCTAGCTTATCCGATATATCTTCTACTTCAAATACCAATTTTTTTTTTATTCTTCTTATTGTGATATTTGGGGAGGATATCCCACAACATTGCATAGTGGGGTACATTACATTTTAATAATCGTAGATGATTATTCCCGTTGCACTTGGGTTTACTTCATAAACCATAATTCTATAACATATTCATCATTAAAATATTTTTGTACCATGATTCAAACTCAATTTCAAAAGTCAGGGTTGTCAAGTCTTATCGACAATTGAGCTGATAACCTATAAAAATATGTAACATTTTTTAAAAAGAAAATAGGATGGTTCATCAACGGACCTGTATTGAAACCCCAAAACAAAATGGGGTTCCTAAAACCAACCATAAGTATCTACTTGAGGTGGCCCATGCCTAGTGTTTCTAGGAAAACCTACCATTATCATTTTAGGGCGCATGTGTTTTAACTGCCACCTATTTCATTGACCATATTCCCACAGCTGGCATTCTCAATGATCAATCCCTATAAGAAATGCTCTTTAAACATCCTACATCTTGCGATCACCTTTTGAGTTTTGATATGTTTGTGTTATCCCTACACAATTAGCATGTCCATACAAATTCTCTCTTCATGCTTCTAAATGTGTTTTTGACCTCGATAGGACATATATATATTCACACGTTGAGATGTTACTTTCATGAAAACTTCTTTCTTGTTGATGTAGAAATCTAGTTAACCCTCTTTTCACCCATATACTTGCATAAGGAACGGACAAGGAAGACCCTGGCTAGAGCAGGGGACCCTCCGATGCCTAAGTCAAGAAAGGAACCTGGGTCTAGTTGAGTGTTGAGAGTTTATGGCTAAACATTATGCGTACCTTTCACCATTGGGGGCTTTTTTATTTATAGATGGGGAGAGGCAGTGACATACAGGGCGCCTCTTCCTGTTTAGGCAGGAATGGATTATAGTAAGATTCGGACTCCTTACTTGGCGGGAGGATATTTCCAGATCCTTAGGCTAGAATCTCGGGTAGAGTCGTTTTGGAGTTGGTTTCCTCGATCTTCAGTTGAGATCGCGAATCGACCAGATAGAGGTCAGGTCAGATTCTATGGAGAGTGGGTTTAGCTGACCTGAAGTAGTCTGACCTACATACATAGAAAATTTGCACCATAGACCATTGTAACCAAAAAGTTTTTTTTTTTTTTCTTTTCATTGATATGATTAAGGAGTACTAAAATTAGTACATGTCAAAAAGAGGAAAGATTAAAGTCGATCCTTAGGGAATGTCCTCAGCTTTGGGCCCGACAGAAGCGGCCTCGGCCACAACTTCAGTAGGAGTGGGGTTCTCGATGGCGTCCTCGACCAGGGCCTCCAGATCGATGCTCAGATGCTTCAGCCTGATCAGCTCCTCACACCAAGCATAACCCATGTTGAAGTAATCTTCGAGCTCCTCGTTCTGCTCCTCAGAAGCCTTAAAAGCTTCCACCACGATCGACCTAATGCCGGGGATAGAGGCCTCAACCTCGGCCAATCAAGTTGAAGTTTCCATTGACTTAGAGACCGCCTCCTTAAGAGCAGCCTCCAACCTCAGCTTCTTAGCCTCAAAGGCAGCCTCTGACCTCAATTTCTCAGGCTTCAGGTCCTCAAGAGCAGACTGGCTTGAAGCGCTCTCCAAGAGGGCCTCATCCAACTGAGTCCTCAAGACCCTCTGATCCTCCCCATGCACCTCCAGGGCTCCTTGTAGAGCCTCCGATTGGGCCATGGCGACGTCCCTAGCACTCGCCACAACCTTGAGTTCGGAGGTCATCGCTTGGAGGTCAGCCTCCAGTTTCTCATAACCGAAGCCGACCTCCTTGAAAACCAACCGAGCTAACAAGAGAGTGGGGGCCACCTGAAAAAGGAAAATAAAGTCAAAGCTATAAGAACTATGTGAATAAAATTCAGATGACCGCCTAGGGATATTCCTTCAGCAAAGAAATAGCCACTTCGTGCAGCGCATCGATCGGGTGTAGGGCGGACAAAGCAAGGATCTCTTGCTCGTATGCATGACAAATAGTCCACCTGGCAAGCTTCGCCAAAGGGCCCGACTCCAACGTTGAGCCGCTGCCCTTCACGTCATGGGCGGGAACCCTAGCATCAGGAGCAGAGTGGGCTCCTTCTTCCACCTCAGGAACATCGGGATGCGCCCCCCAAGACCCACGGGCGGGGGACCTCCCACATGGACGTGCTCTAGCTCGAGAGCAATGACCTCAGCGACAACAACAGCAGCCTCGACAGCAACAGCAGCGGTGGCGGGCAGCTCATCCAGAGCAGTCTCGGGCTGCTCAACAAGGATTGGGATCCCAGGAGGGTGCGCCTCAATCCTAACTGTCACTTTACCCCGGTGAGGTGCCCCCTCCATATTATTTCTAAGCCGTGCCACATCGGTCGCGGAGGGCAACTTCATCCTCTTCATGGGGCACTGATTGCCAGACATATCTACAGAGATGAAAACATCAGTAAATAAAAGAACCAGAACTCGACAAACAACATATCTACAAATGACCATGAACCCTATCATACCTAGTGGCCCGGGAGTGACCTGGGAGATCCCAGCCTAGAATAAGGACTGAGGAGTGATCAACACCTTCCAACTCCGTAAGGCAAGCTTCACTAGTTGTGCACGAGCGATGCAGTGAAGCTAGGAAGAGGAGAGCTCAGGTTGAACACGAGAAGATCCCACTGCACGAAAAGGAAAAAGATTAATAACAAATCCGAACTGCACTCAGCCTAGTTACAACTCAATAATTCCCAACCTATAATCGTGAACTCAGCGGAGACACCGATTGCAAGATTCGCCCACTCCCCGGACATGAAGAACCACTTGTCTTTCCACCCTTTGTTAGACGAAGGGTTGCCAGTGATGAGAGTCTGACCTTGATTGGCCCAGGTAGAGAAGTGATACCACCCTAAGTTCACGTGGCTAACATTCACTTTATACAAATATAAAAATTCAACTATAGACAACTTAGGAAAGCCGAGTCGTTGCTAAAGGACGCAAATCCTAATCAATGCCCTCCAGCATTCAGAATTAATTGACCCGCAGCCAACCTCACGAACACCAAAACCCTCTGAAACGTAAGATGCAGGGGGTAAATGATGACTGCACTACAGAGCTACGACATAGACGGCCAGCTCGCCCACGAGAGGTTGGCCGATACCTCCCCCAATTCGAGGGCTGGGAGTACCATCAACTCAGGGATCTGGTAATCCCCCCTCACCCGAACAAGGTCAGCCTCCGTCATAATAGAGCTGAAGGTGCCGACCTCTCTAGCTTCAGCAACAGGACCCCCTAGCCCTAGCCGAACTCACTCCTCACTCAATCCCTGAAACCAGACCTCTTTGTCCCCCAGGTCCAAAGAGGAAGGATGAGTCTGTTCACTCAAGTCTCCTCGAGGGAATGGTATGAGTCGTTGTGAAAGGCCCCCTGACACCGACCTAATTCTAGACCAGTCCGACATCCTAACCGAACAAAGAGAAGGAAAAGCAAACTGGGAAAAAAAAAAAGAAAAAATAGGCCGAAAAAGGGAAAAACGCCGGATATAGGGAAATAAAAAGGATTTTCGGCTTACCGGAAATTGCCTAGTCCGGTGGAGAGCAAAAAGAAATGAGAGAAGTGAGGGGCTCTAGGCATTCTGCCTCCCTTATATACACATCCAACCCAACGCATTAATGACCCGCAATCAATACCTAAACACGGGGAGCTACAATGTTGCACGCGAACATCCTCCCTATAGGACACATGGTGAGTAACGACCTCGAGCACCGATCTATAAACAGTTGGCGCTCAACCATGAGTCCAAAGATCAAACGACACTGTCATTCAAAGATACGCCGTCATCATTAAACTTCGCCTCGAGCCATGCATTCACCACCTCCTTATCATTCGTAATGGCGAACAAGTGATCGACCTTCCTTAACCACCCGACTTGCTCGATGGCGAAGCTCGATTCAATCTCGAGTTCGACCCCAACTACTGTCTGACCTGGCCAAATTCAATTTACTTATCAAGTCCACTACACAAACTGGAAAGTAGGGGGTTACTGTTATAGGAAAAATGGCCTAGCCTACTATCCACAAGCCAGGTCAGCAATTCAAACAGCAACAGGTGAGATCTAGTGATCTGACCCCCATCTCCTCGACCATGTGTGGAGAAAGGCCGAGCTTGACCTCTAAGCACAAGGTCGAGATAGTTATTAACCAATCGTGATCTAAAAGAAGAGAGGTAACTCGTCTCATGTCGGCAAGACCCGTCCTTAGACAAACGCAACTCGACCTCAGTTGTGGACCAGGTCAGACTACTTCAGGTCAGCTAAACTCACTCTCCATAAAATCTGACCTGACCACTATCTGGTCAGTTCGTGATCTTAGCTGAAGATCTAGGAAACCAACTCCAAAATGGCTTTACTTGAGACTCTAGCCGAAGGATCTAGAAATATCCTCCCGCCAAGTTAGGACTCTGAATCCGCCTATAATTTGTTCCTACTAAAATAGCGAGAGGCGCCCTTTATGCCACTGCCTCTCCCCATGTACAAATAAGAAAGCTCCTAATGGTGAAAGGTACGCACAATCTTTAGCCCTAAACTCTTGACACTCAACTAGACCCAGGTTCCTTTCTTGACTTAGGCATCGGAGGGTCCCGTGCTCTAGTCAGGGTCTTCCTTATCCATTCTTTGTGCAGGTACAAGGGTGAAAAGAGGGTTAACTAGATTTTTGCATCAACACTTCTTATTTAAGGACACTCCTTTGAATTCAAATATTTTTCCTATCATTCTCATGCCTATTCTTGATAACCAAACTAATTCTCATCATTCTTCAATCGGTCCCTATCATTCCAATTGTACTATCAAAAGGCCCTCTCACCTGCATTACTATGATTATATGTAACACCCTGGTTCCCGAAACCCGAGTACACTATTCATTTTTCAAAAACCCGAGTGTTAACCTTTAAAGATCTCCAAATTTCATGTACTTTATTTATTTATTTATTTATCAGAGTTAGTGAACTAGTGGAATAGGAACAAAACAAGTATAAGAGGGAGTCCAAATATATATAACCGAGATTTCAAGTGGTTACCCGAAAACTTATACAAACCAATGTCTTAACGCTTTACAAAACATGACATTGTAAATTTAATGCAAATGAAGTCAGGAATAGAGAGTCGCAAGATCATCTGTCTCCTCCTATTCCATATGAATGCCAGCATGTGCAGCATCTGCGTCTTCTGCACACTGAGTATGGTTTGATAGCGTCAATGGTTATCCCAGTGAGGTATAACCCATAAGATTTATAGTGACATCAAGATAATTATGCTTAGTTATCAAGAATAGTGTAAGATAAATATTTCATAATGATTATCATATTAATCAGATAAGGTTCATCAGATACGCATTCATTCAATAAATTCCACAGAGATAATATTGTTTAAATGCGTGGAGGTATGCACATGCTCACAGACCTGGGGATGCACATCCAACTGGCAAAAAGTCGCCCATGGAGAACTAGTCACTCGGAAAAAGTACTCAAAGGTACGCTCTAAGGAGAACTAGCCACCCGGAAAAGACCATATAACGATGACACCCAAGGTGGACTAGTCTCCTGGAAAAGTACTCAAAGGTATGCCCTAATGAAGACTAAGCACCCAGAAAAGTCCACACAATAAGGACACCCAGGAATGCATGAAATAATGATTTAGGATCACCATGCAAAATACTCTATGGTACAACCCATAGTGATCTAAGAAAACCCCGTGTCTTACATCAACCGCCCGATAAAGTCCGCATATCGTTTAAAATTTTGGCATAAGATGGGAACTGGCTAATTACATCCAATAAGGGAATGATCTTGACTTATTGAAAGACCTCTAAAATATCTTGATTTTCACTTGGTCGTTTGATGAGGTCATACATTGGGAAAGTGAGACCACAAACTTAGGCTTATGCTCTATCTCTTTGTCATGTGGAGCATTCCGGGATTCATCATCATCCTCTGAATCTCTAGATTCGTCAACTTCTTCAACTGTTTTAGAAATTTCCTTGTTATTCACTTTGTTACTTCTTAGGGTGGTGATGGATTTAACATGTTTCACATTTTGGGTTGAAGAATCAGAATCACTTATCTCAAATTGTCCCTTGGGATTAGGTTGAGGTTGGGTCGAAAAGGTCTCATTCTTCCTAACGGTTAGCAATGAATCAATTCTTACAACCGAAGTTTTGAGTTATTTAATGGCCCACATGATGCTATGATTGTGTTGCATTTGCCATTGCATAAGTGCATTTAATGTATCCTAAGAGATCTTTTTGATTAGGGTCTAGTAAATGGCCCTTGGGGATTATTGAGTGTCACCGAAGAAGGGTTTGGTGCGACCTTTTGAATAGATGAGTTTCTTTAAGAGTGGTTTGGATTGCATATAAAGATCATGCTGGAGCCCAAAAAAAGGTTTGAACAGCAGGAAATCCCCATCCATTGTTTCCCAGTTGAGGCCCACTTAAGATTCATATCTGCTTGATTTTTTTGTTTTATGTCTTAATGAGAGTTGACAAAATAAATCGAGCAGGTGGATTGCTCATAAAAGTTATAGCAGGGCTTACCTACAGAGGTGATTCATGAAGTAATGTCACGTCTCGCCAGCCTATAAGGCAGAGAGGGTACACAATTCGAACACTGATGCTGTCAGTAGGGACCAGATACTGGACAATGCTTTGTGGCCCATCATGATTTATGTGTTTCCTCCACACACTCCATCCATTTTGCCAAATTATTTGAGGGCATCAGCAAAAAACTAAAGTTAAACAAAATCTTTGGTGGACCACACCATAGGAAATGGTGTTTATTAAACACCCACCATTAAAAACTTCTTAAGGGCACAAAAGTTTTGAATCAAGCTGATATTTGTGTTTTCCTTCATCCAGGTCTTTGTGACCTAATCAATTGGCTGCATGGAAAATAACCTTACAGTAGCTCCTAAGAAGTTTTCAATGGTGAGATTTCAATTATGATTATTTTCGTATGGTGTTGTCCACCTAAGAATTGGATCTGCCTCAGTTTTTGGATCATGCCCTAAAATAATTATCTTAAATGGACGGACGGTGTGGATAAAACAGATACGTCATCGCGGGGCCACATAGAATCATCCCCTAGGGCCGGCCCAACGGCCCAGCCTAAATCGTTAAATCTGGGTTGAGACATAGCCCAAGCCTGGCCCGTTGACGACGGGAGATGGGGGAGTGAATGACTTCGGCCACACTGAACATATTGTATATCCACACCATATATCCATTTTTCCTAATCATTTTAGGGGATAAGCCCAAAAATTAAGCAGATCCGAATCTCATATGACCAAAATGCAGGAAATAGTGGTGTTACACCATTAAAAACTTCTTGTGGGCCACAAAAATTTTGGATCAAGTTGATATTTGTTTTTTCCTTCATTCAAGTCTTTGTGACCTTATTAAAAGGTTGGACAATGTAGATATACAATACATGCATCAAGGTGAGCCCCACGGTTAGGGACACACCATGTTTAGTGAGCCACGGTCTCACCCAATCCACTCTCCAAACTTGGGTCAGAAGTTACATGGGCCCACCATGGTGTTTGTGAAAGTTCTAAGCCATCCATTTGTTTTTCTAGATTATTTAGAGCATGGCTGAAAAAATGAGGTAGGTGCAGTACTCAAGTCGACCACACCAGGTAGATCCATTTTACAATTAAAGATTGGCCACCATTGAAACATTCCTAAGCCCCACCTTCGATTCAATTTACCCCGAAATTTTGGGCTCAATAGGTAAAGTGAGTGTTTGAAATGGATAGACTATGATTATGTGTTTTATCCATTCATTTCATCTATTTTACATGCTTATTTTAGAGCATGAGCCATGATTATGATAATATAATTAATTATTACACTATATAAAATGACAAAAATAATAAATATATAGTGCTACACTATAAGAAAAAGTAGTGATTGAACGTCCACCATTAAAAACTTCCGAGGGTTGGCTATAATATTTATTAGACATTCAACCTATTGATTATATCACACAAACCTGAATCAGGGAAAACCAAATATCAACTTGATCCAAAACTCGGAGGTCCCAAGGAGATTTTACTGTGCGCATTTAATCACCACTGTTTCCCTTGACATGGCCAATAAGTAGGGGTGTACATCGAGTCGAACCGAGTTGAGCTAGCCTGGCCAACGGTGAGCTCAAACACTGGCTGACCTCAGCTCGAACATGGCTCAGCTCGGTCCTCGAGCCTGATTGGCCAGCTCGGCTCGGTTCGGTCAGCAGCTCGTGTCACGCCCCGAAATCCGGGTACAGAGTGTGCACCCTCAGACCCGAGTTTCAGGTCGTAACTCGTACACAAAGTGTACTAATTTAATTCCTTAATTAGTTTAATCAGAGTTGATAATTATATTCAATCTAAGTTCCACCATAATCTCAATCACACATACACAACATCTGACACTAATCAACCAGGCATATATAAATCTTGACAACCCTTAAAATAAAATAAAACTTAAAAATCAATCATTTATTATATCATTGTACTATAATTATGTTTATTCCATTCTAACATTGTTTCAATGAAATAAATCTAAATAATTCATTAAAATCTCAAAATCAATAACAGTGTACATTACACGTTAATCAAAATATGCTAACAAATAAACCATATAATTAGAAATTGTCTAATGTCGTCAGTTTATCTTCAGATAAGTATAGCCACGTTTTACATGGGTTGTGTCCAGGTACGGTACATCCTTCTGGTTCTTGCACCACATCATCTGTTAATGGCTCCTCCGTACGGTTTTTCCATCAATAAAAAGGTAAGCTGGCCAGGCTTAGTGAAATAACCCAGCATGGTTCATAATCATATAAATTAAAATAACATAAAAGTGGATGTAAAATGATATGGATGCAAATGATGTATGAATGCATCAGATGGGGTGATCGTCCATCTGCTTGGGTTAGAGGTCGTCAACCCGCATCCACTCGCTGGGTAGGCTTCCACCTTTCGGTAGGCTTAGGCATAGTCCGCATCTGGTAACGCTCTACCAGGATCGACATTTCTTCCAGGTAGGGCCCCTAGGATCGACCATGCATTATGTAAATGTAGTGAATGATGAATAGTGTATGAATGTATCATTTTCATATTTGGCATAGTTGTCTGGATCAGAATATTCACATATGAATTTAGCGTACAATTATCATAACAAAATACTCGAATCAATATATCAATCAATCAAACAATCACAAACTATTTATTTTAATTTTAATGAATTATGAGACAAGTTAGGTTACTCACCTTAGTCGGGTAATGTAGAATCCACAAGGTAATTAGGTTGGTTTGAATTCAGAGATCCTATCAGTTATATCAACAACATTATTATTCATATATTTTTATTACATGGTGGGGCCCACCTTTGATATACATCATAGGTGGCCAAATCTTAATTAATCAAATAATTTAAAAAAATTATTTTATATTTTTATCTTTTATTTCATTTTTAAGATTATAAAATTGATTGGAAATTATTTGATCGGGGTGGCCCATCAAAAAATCAGATCATTCAAATTCTTCAGGTTTGGTTATGTTTTGCCTCTACACATTGGATGAATGGTTTGGATCTAACCACACATACATCAATGGCCCATCTCAACCTTCTACGCCAAGTGATACCAACACTTGTGCAAAAATCTAAGATTCCTTATTAAACATTTATAGATTTGACTAGTGTAGCCCATCTAATGGGCAGATTGATCTGAAAATTAGGGCCTTTATATATTTTGGCCTTAGGGATCATATGATCCGTACAGATCTATCTTAATACAATCAGATTACATTCATTCAATTTATTCATAAAATTTTATTAACCAGATCCGAAATCATAAAAACATCACTTTTTTAAAATAGACTCTTCACACCTATATGATGATGGTGTGGATGATCCACACCATCCATTGTATAGATCAAGAAGAAATTAACAATATAATAAGAAATTAAAAAGATCTAAGGATTAGAACTTACTTGATTGAGACTTCTTAGAATTTCCTCTTCCTTTTACTTTAGGGCTTCCTATCTTGTTTTTTTTTTTTTTTTTTTTTTTTTTTTTTTTTTTTTTTAAATGTAGAGACTTTCCGTATCCCTTTTTAAAGAAAATTCTCATAAGATAGGATGAGTACATCCTCCTTTATCCTGAATTTGAATTTTTTTTTATGACATTTGATAAAAAAATTTATTATTACTACTCCAAGAATCGATCCTTAAACCTCTCTCAATTAAGAATGTCTCTACCAACTCAACTATTGACTTGCTTTTATTTTTTATTCAAAAATAAAATTTTTAAATATTTATTTTATTTTTTTAATGCACCAAAATTTAGGGTTGTTACCGCTTGGGCCAATTCGGGCCAAGTTCGAGCCAAGATCGAGCCGAGTTTGCCATTGAGGCATTTCCAAAAACACCTGAACTGCAACTTCAAAAACTCACTGTTTTACAAACAGAGGCAATGGTTTTACAGATGTTTTATCAAACACCTTCTAAGTAACATAAAAACCAAAAAAACAAAAAACGAAAAAAAAAGGTATTTATTTAATGTACATACCTTTTGCCACCGGCCAAACCTTCCTTGCCACCAGCCAAACCTTCCTTGCCACCAGCCACATACGTTGAGTCATTTTATCAAACAGTTGGTGAGCAACATCAATGGCAAAATAGCCGAGTCACCAAACTGGTTCGATCTGAGTTCGATTCGAGCTGGATTCGATCCAAGTCGAGTCGAGCTAGGGCCTGCTCAAACTTATTTTCGAGCTCAAAAAATCAGCTTCGAACCAAGACGAATCGAGCTTTTTTGAGTCGAGTCGAGCGAGCTAACCGAGCTAACTCGGTTCGTGTACACCCCTACCAATAAGGCTTTCAACGGGCCAGGCTTGGGGTTAGCAAGACTTGAATTTTGAACAGTTTTGGGCTGGGCTGTTGGGCCAGCCATTTTCAAAATTTTGGTTTTACAGGGCCGATCCTGGCCAATTGACACCCCTAATGGTCAACAAGAGATTTAGTTCTGACTCATTTTTGGGGCCATGCCCTAAAATGACCTGAGAAAATGGATGGACGGCACAGATAAGACATATCTTGGAAGGGCCCACAGAGCTTTCTAGAACCAACTGGTAATGACCTATGTAATGGAGGGGTCACTACTGAATCCAAATCCTACATTTTGCTATATAAGGTTACATGAGCCAGGCTTCTTCAACTGAGAGAGAGAGAGAGAGAGAGAGAGAGAGAGAGAGAGAGAGAGGATGAATCATATCTTTTCTACTGCATTGCCTTCTTGGACTTCCTTGGTTGCCCTTTTCTTGATAGCACTGAGAGGGTTATGGTCCTTTGCCTTTCTCCGTTCAGTGGGATTGCAACGTAAGAGGCCCACTAGCGTAGGAAGCAAGGGTAAGCTACCTCCTGGGCCCACTGGGCTTCCTATCATAGGGAACCTCCACATGTTGGGCCCCATCCCTCATCGCAACATCCATTGATTATCCAATACGGCCCCATCATGTACATGTGACTGGGCCAATTTTCAACCGTGATTGTCTCGTCCCCTCAGCAGCCTAGAGAGAACTTTTTCGCGGATGGGTGAGAGATCTAGAGGAATCCATACATCTCACAGATTCAGCATCTTCATTCACACAAACTAGGAGGATCTCTACAGGATTTTTGTGAAATATGGGAGAGTCGATGATATCTACATGTCATGGGATGGGAAGAAGAATCGCCATAGGGGTTTTGCATTCGTTAGGTACCTTTATGGAGCGAACGCATACACTACTATAGGAGTGTTAAATGGTAGGAGGGTGGACGAGAAGATCATCTCAGTGGAGATGGCAAATCGGAGAAAAATCATTTCTGCAGCAAACCCTACACCAAAACTAGTAAATCGCAAATCCCACAAACCACCTCCCACCCCCCCCAAAGACCCTGTCTCAAATCCATCCTCCAAAATCCAATCTCCTCCAAATCCCCAACCCAACCATGCCTCACCCATCCTCAATCACCCAAAAGCCCAAAATAAACCTTACTAACAAAATGCCCAACATCTCAATCCCTTAAATCATACCCACCCAATTCCGTCGGTCCCCTCAACGCTCGTGCATAACTTATCTTTCACAGCCAACAGGGAGGAGATCTGTAGCAGGCAAAAATCCCTATCCCTCTCCCTGCTCGCCCGTGCTGTTAGCTGTGAAGTGCAACTAATGCAACTAATCCACCTCTCCCGAATCATTGCCGATTCCAGACACAGCACCTCTTCGGTTGATATAGCTCGCATTGGGCCTAATACATTCCTGATCTATTTCCAATCAAGGCTAGAGCTAATCTCCTTCCACTTGACTCTTCCATGCACCAAAAAATGCTTCTAGCAGAAGTGGAGCCCTAGTAACAGCTGCTGTCATTCAGGAAGGTACCTGGATTACCCTTTATGGAATTCCCATTCATGGTTGGATTGAATAAGTTTTTATTGGTTTGGTAGCACATTTGGGAAAGTTCCGAAAATCGACAGGTGTTCATCCCTAGGCCTAGTCCAGATTGGGGCGAGAATTAAGGTCCTTCCCCACCCAGGGATTAACCTACATCTGGTGCGTGAACTAGTGGTAGCTTATTCAAAATTCCCCATTTGGGTAGAGTTGGACGCTCCTGATCATTTGCAGCTAATGGGGGCGCCAGGCCCGGCTCATTCCTCCCCTGCTCCACACCTATCCACGAAAGGATGGGTTGAGAGAGCATTCTACCACCCCCCCCCCCCCCCAACTGTTCGACCAAATGCCCTAGTCACCCCTCTAGCTCTCGTTTTGCCAAAACCTCCCCTGCTACCCCAAGCTCGTCCCACCCACCGAGATGCTTGCGAGATATCCCCAGTTGCCCCTAGCCTCCCTGACGACCAATCCCGTGTCTCTTGCTCCATTTCCCCCAACACCCATGACATCTCTTTTCATCAGTTTTTTGGTCCAGAGCCCATTCTGGTTCAGGGTAACCACCTCTCATTTGAGATCTCTGCAGGTCATCCTTATTAGATAAATGACTATGCTACCCCACCATCAGCTCATCTAGATAACCTTCCCCTTTACCCTGTCCCTAGATAGACCTAGGCCCTAGCTGAGGGCCACACCCCCCTAAACTTCAACTCTTCAGTTAAGGGTTCAGATGATGATATGGAGGAAACGGGTTGGTCTCTTCCACTCCAAAACTATTCTCACTACAATGTCAAAAGCCCAGGTCTACCTCTTACAGTCGATATCTCCCCCTTTTTCAAAAAATCAGTCCCATCCTTTCCAATCCCGGCTCCCTCTCACCCTTCAGCCACTGCCTCTGCTCTCATCCAACTTTCACACACAAACCCATCTCCGGCTCAACTCCCCATTCCCCTCCCTAGGTCTGTTGTTCCCCCGGTCTGCTTCTCATTTCCTCCCAATCCAGCCCCAAGTATCAGCCTTGCTTGTCCCATGGGGAAATAGTCCCTTCTAGCTCATGTTTCAAATGAGGTGGAGGTGCTTAATACCAAACTGCCTCAGTCCGATCAGAGGAGGTCAATCAGGATCTCAGCCATTAAGGGGCGCCCTCAGATCAGATCCTCTTCTCTCCCCTATTCCAGTTTAAAAGAAATGATTAGGAGTAGGAAACATCGAGGTTCATTGGCTAAGAAATCCTGTAATGGATAGCTTTCTCATCTGGAATGCCCGGGGTGTGGGAAATAAACCCACCATCACTACGCTAAAAAGATTGATCAACAGTTTCAAACCATCCGTGGTGGGAATCTTAGAACCCATGCTAAATGAAGCCAAAAGGGTTTGGATCGGTCTAAAATTAGGATTCCACTGTTTTATTTCAAATGTCGCGGACGGGGGGAAGGTGTGGCTCTTACACAATTCATCCTTCTCTGTTGACCTCATGGCTTCCTCTTCTCAGATGATTTCTTATTCTTGTTCCACCAATGGTAGTCCAGCCTACTTCCTGGTTTCGTTTGTGTATGTTAAATGCTCCAAATCACAAAGGAGGCTGCTGTGGGATCAGCTCGAAAATTTGGCAGTGGCATCCTCGCTCCCCTCGCTGGCAGTGAGGGATTTTAATGCAGTGTTATCCTCATCAGAATGCAAAGGGATGGCCCTTTCGACGCAAACAGTGCTACGGAGTTTGCCACAAAGCTAGATCAGGCGGGTTTGGCCTATGTGGGTTTTTTTGGAAGCAATTTCACATGGTGCAATAATCAAAGAGGGTAGGCGAGAAGCTAGGCAAGGCTGGACCGAGCCTAATGCAACAACGCTTGGTTGGGTCAATTTCCTTCTCTCCAGGTCAAACATCTTGCTAGGATTACCTCTGACCACATGCCCCTTCTCATTTCATTTCCTTCCGCGACCTCTTCCTTTCCCAAACCATTCAGGTTCCAAAGGATGTGGTTGCGTGATGGTTCTTTCCAAGACGTCATTAGAGCCTCCTAGATATCAAATGTTGAGACCCTCTAATCACTCTCCTAAGCAAGCTGAAAATGGTGAAGTTTGCATTGAAAATTTGGAACAAGAACACCTTCGGGAATATCTTTTGAAATGTCAAACAAGTTGAAGTTGAGCTGGCCTTACCTGAGGAAGCTTCTCTTTCCTCCGCTTCCCAAGATCACCTCCTCAACCTAGATCGAGCCAAGACAAAATTGGCTCATTTGGAATTATGTGAAGAAATTTTTTAGAAGCAAAAATTGAGGTGCAGTTGGCTCAAAGAGGGCGACTGCAACACAAGTTTCTTCCATAATATGGACATCAGCCATTAAGAGTATCAAGCTAGTAGATGGCCAGGTACGTCAGACCAAGAGTCCATCAAAAAGGCAACAATAGAGTATTTCACTTCTCTCATGGCTGCTGAACCTACTATCCTTCATGAGCCCATTCTCAGCTCCATTAATTCCTGCTTTGGTATCAGTTGAAGACAACCAGGAGCTTCTGAGGGAGCCCTCCATTGATGAGGTTAAGATAGTCGTTAATAGCTTATCCCAGGATGGAGCCCAGGGCCCAGATGGATTCACAGGAGCATTTTTTTAAGATTGTTAGGACACTTTTGGGGCCGATATCCACCGGGCGACCCTATCTCTCTTCAGAGGGAGCCCACTCCCTAGAGCGTATACAACAACACTCATTTGTCTCATCCCCAAATCTGCAAACCCAAAAAGTTTCCCTGATTTTCATCCCATTAGTTTATGTAACTGCATTTACAACAATTTTTCAAAACTGATTGCAAACAGGTTTAGCTGGATTCTTCCCAATATCGTCTTGCCTGAGCAAGGGGCCTTTGTCCAAGGCCGATTCATAGATGAAAATTGTGCCCTCGCTCATGAGATCTTCAGGGACATCGACAAGAAAGTCAGAGGGGGGAACATTCTCATTAAGATGGACATGGAGAAAGCTTACGATAGGATGGAATGGAGTTTCCTCAAGGAAGTCCTAGTGCGGTTTGGGTTCGATCCAAACTGGATTATTTTGGCAGAAAAATGTTGGGCAAGTTCATGGTTTTCAGTTCTGGTTAATGGAGAATCTCGCAGCTTCTTCCATTCTACCAGAGGGCTTTGCCAAGGTGACCCTATCTCCCCTAGGCTGTTCATCTTAGCTTCAGAAGTCCTCAGCCATGGTTTTCACCAGCTGTTCACTAGCAGTTGCTGCCTCCCTTTCACCACTCGCAGATCCTGCCCCCTCATCACACTAACTGTTTGCGGATGACACTTTGTTGCTGGCCAACGAGGGTAAGTCTACCCTTAAAAAAATATTTGATTTCCTTCAGCTATTCCAGGCAGTCTCCGGTCAGAAAATCAACAAAAACAAAAGTTTCTTCATTCTCTCTAGCGCCAAATCAGCCTCCAGGATCAGGTCAGCCCAGAAAATCCTTGGTTTCTATCATGGTTCCGCCCCTTTTTCATACCTGAGGGTCTCGATCTTCAAAAGGAGAGCGCTAAAGTCCTATTTCAGGCTGCTAGTAAAGAAGTTTCAGCACGGGATTTCAAGCTGGAAGACCAAGCTACTGTCCCAGGCTAGGCATGCCACCCTCATCTGCCACGTCCTCAAAAGCATTACTATTCATGTCATGGCATGTAGCAACTGAGATCCCTTCCTCGCTTCTTGGTGACTGTAAGTGTTATAGTTTATATCCCTTTCTGTTGTCAAATTTGTGGTGCCAAAGACACTGGTATGTAACTTGCTATGTGAAGCTCTACTCAAGATCAAACAAAGATCCACTCAAGATCAACCTTGATGAACAAGCAATGCTCACAAGTGTAAAGTACAAAGATCCACTCAAGATCAACTTTGATGAACAAACAATGCTCACAAGTGTAAAGAAGAAAGTTCTACTCAAGTTCAACTATGATTGACAAGTATTGCTCTCAAGTTAAGACATTGCAAGATGTCAACAAGCTTACAAGTTCGATCGTAAAGAACTCAAGATACTTTCAAGGATTAGCTACAACAAGACTTCAAGGTTTACTACTTTCAAAGGTCACTTGTCCTTAAGTTTCAATGTCCTTACTTCACGATTGAGGTTTGACTGACCTTAAGTTGACCTTTAGAGTAGGCCATTTTGGATACATAAGTTATATGTTTGATTTACGTGTGTTTGGTCAATTCTAAGACTAGTCCTAGACTTTGTTCGACTAGTCCTAGCACTACTTCGACCTGTCTAAGAAATTCCTGGATCAGTCGTAAGTTTGTTACAAAATTCAGATGTTTTCTATTAGGCTTCGACTAGTCGAAGGAACAGTGTCAACTGCATCTATGACCAGTCGTAAACCTACGACTCAAAGTCCAGCGCTAAAATTCGGATCCTACGACCAGTCGAAGGAGACTTACGACCAGTCGAAGGAGACCTTCGACCAGTCATGAAACGGTCAAATCTTATCGCGCCCAAATTTTCAAATATCTGTTGGTTCTACGACCAGTCGAAGAGCTCCTTAGACCAGTCGAAGACATGATTTGCTCACCTATAAATAAAGCACGAATCTCAGAAGAAATTAATTAATTCAAGCTAATCTAATTCGGCCTTCTGAGAGATAGTTCTGTGCTCCATCAAAGCTAAGTGTGCTTATTTAATATTCTCTTTCTTTAGCTTTATTTGATTGATTTTGTTTCTAGCATTCCAATCTTATATAAAAAGAGGAATTGTTGTTTTCCTTCTTTTGGAATCAAAATCAAATAAAGCTACCCCGTTGTTTTTAATTTAAAATCTATTAGAACCTAGAACCATTATAAAGTGAGTATTGGACATTGATCTTGGACATTCAAATTTCTACTCAAATTTGGTTCTTCTGGGCTGCTACAACGAAGGAGATAATCAGGCATTTTACATTTATTGTAAATTCTGTTTGGTTTTCTTTTGAGATTTACCAGAAAAAATCTCATTGTATTGGTTATCTGAGGAGAGCCAGAAAACTCATAAGTGGGGTTTTTTTTTTTTGTGTAAGGCCACAGATAAAGACACAATTGTGAAGGTTTTTAGGTGAACCTGGGAAAACATATTTTTGTTAGTGAACGCTAATATCCCCTGTGTGAGGATATTAGGAGTGGAGTAGCTGTGTGGCTGTTGTTGAATAGTTGGTGTACACACAGGCGAACCACTATAATCCCTTGTGTTTTGTGGTTGTTTGATTTTCATTTCATATCTTTAATTATTCAGTGTGGGATGTATATGTGGATGTGAATGTTGTAATCATTTCATTTCAAACTCAATGGTGAATATTGTAATAGTTAGATTTATATTTCTGCAATTTATCGCTTACTATTACTTTATTGGTTTGAGCTTTTGTTTCTATATTTGTTCTAGAAATAAGGTTGTCCTACCATAAACTTTGGTTTTTGGTGAAAGGTTGTCCTTAGAACAATTTTTTATTGTTTTTCATTCCTATACTGCAATTCAAGTTTAGTAATTTAAATTCTTATTCTTTATTCCGCTGTATTTTTATTTAATTTGGCATAGTCCTATTCACCCCCCCTCTAGGACATATAGCTTAGCCATTTCAGTGACCTCGATAAGGCCTGCGGCGACTTCTTCTAGGGTTGGGAAGGGGCCCGAAAGTGCTGCCACTGGATTAGGTGGGACCTCATTTCTTGTCCAAAGGAGGAGGGGGGTCTTGGGATCAAAAGCCTCCCCCTGGTTATGAAGGCGCTAAGGATGAAGCTAGCCCGGAACGTCCTTTGCTCTGGGAAAAGCAGTAGTTGGATCAGTTTTGTGAAGGGAAAATACCAGGTTGACCTCCCCACAGCTGATGGCTCCACTCTTTCCAAGCTCCCCTCGCCAATCTGGAAACACATTTGGTCTTTATTCCCCACAGTGGCAGCCAACTCCTGCTGGATCGTGGGTAAAGGAGGTCTAGATTTTTGAAGAGACTGCTGGTTAGGGCTAGGTCCGCTTTCATAATGGGTTCAGCCATCCCCTCAGGTTCAGAATAGCAAGGTTCAGGACTTCATAGGGCCCCACGGCTGGCTTGATTGGAGTGTAGCCCGTGCCCTCCTGACATCTCTGGTGGTAGACCATATTGCAGATGAGGGAATCTACACCTCATCTGAGACCGACAAGAGGATCTGGATCCACTCTACATCATGGGAATTTTGATGCGAAATTAGCTTGGGACATCCTTAGGCAGGTCGGGCCCAAATACAATTGAGCTAAATGGGTTTGGCACCCACTTATTCCGCTGAAAATCTCCTTATTTTATTGGAAAATCTTTCATGGAGCAATCCCAGTGGAGGACAAGATCTAGGTCTGTAACGCCCCAGATTTCGAGGGTCGAGCAAAACTCTACTCCCGAGATCCAGCACATCACTTATACAATATAGATGATGATGTTCAGATTTCGCCCATATTAATGAGTTAAGCATGAGTGAGACTATACTAAAACAGCATATCATACTCCAGAGATAATGTAATTTAACAAGCGAAAGACTGAAAACATATACATTTAAATATGTGGGTATTTTACCAACTCCAGATTATGAGTATGTAACCAAGCTGAATATATACAAGTATTGTTTCAAAATATACAAAAAGGGGAAATGTAAAGTGTTCAACTAAACTAAAATTTCAGTGTTCCCTGCGTATCTGCACGAGGTCTACATCGACCCACCTGATAATAGAAAGTACGAGAACTCCTCATCCATATAGTCCTGCTCCATAGTATAGACTCCATTGTCACCTGCATCTAAACCAGAGTCTGGTTAGTGTTTTAAAACACTATCCCAGGTGCGAATGAGTAGCTAATTCAGTGGAACTATAAAGCAAAGGTTAACATGTTATCAATTCAGTTAAGTTGTAATAATAAAGTAGTACAACAATCATGTCCTAAGTACTCTTATTAATGCAGGGATGGTATGCTGAAATGATGCATGCCCTCGCACAAAACTCCCTCAAGCGACTTCCACAATCATTCGCGCATGACAAACTCCCAAAACATGCACTTCCACGCCAAAGCACATGCAATGCGGTGCATGATCATGTTAGCCAAGTAATTAATTAGGCTTATTCGTACAGCAAATTCGAGAAGCTAAGGTACCTCCCTTTTCATCATTAACCCAAAAGGGGAGCCATATAGGGTCGTCAATCCTAATTAGTCACATACGATAGGCAAGTTGTAGGGCATCACCCCAAATGAAAACAGTCGATTGGCAAATTCAAAAGTTTATACTCGAGGTCACTCCACCAACGCCCTACCAACTAGAGCGTTATTTTCAAAGGGGGTCCGGATTAGACGAGTCACCCTAACCCATGATGGGACAACAACCAGGCTGCGCCGATGTATGCCGACAGCTCAAACACGGTGTCTCATACCACTATGCCCAACTCAAGAGTTTGGGTTGCTCACTGGTCACTACGGGGAGACTCATCACCCCAGCGTAGGCCGACAGCTCAACCACGGTGTCCCATACCACCATGCCCAGCTCATGAGTCTTATCGGATCATGGTACCATGGTTGAAACAAGTTTTTACATTGGTAAGGGGTACCTTAGATTCAAGCAGTGGCGTCCATACATGGTGAACATACAATGGGCCGATCGATTTGTTAGGGAAGTTCGATTGGTACGGGCACACGCTAATGTTATCGACGTGGAGTGAATAAACACCCCGTGTGGCCTAACCACTGCCGACAATCCTCGTGCAACCTAGATTTGTCGAATTTTCCGATGTGATACGACTAATTCGGCCACCTAAATAAGGACCATTACCGATTGCCTGGACTACATTGTAGCCCCAATCTTACTCAGATGCAGCAAATAAATACATGTGATAGACATTTCAGCATTTGACAAACAATCCAAGTAAATACTTCATTGAGTATTTTATCAAACACCTTGAACATATTAACAAACACTTGCATTTTATCCATAAATTTCGTAGAGGCAAATATGATTACATGAAATAAATTATACATATGTATGAGGTAATGCAAAATACTATCTTAATACTCGTAATAAGTACAAATCATCAACAATTTCTCATTCAGACAATTCAACAAACACTTAGACTACACTATACCAAATACATAGACTAGGTTAGTTACAACATATATTTTAGCAATTCCTTATACGGAGAGAGTAACGTATATGTGACGATGATTAACCCAAGATCAGTAATCTTGGCAAGCTCAAATCACATTCAAATGCTCATTCAAACATTTCAACAAACACATGAAATGCATCTTTTATCTAACACAGTTCATACATGTATATTATATAGGAATCGGCGTATCTACAACAATATGGCAGCAATCAAGTCAGACATAAATCATTAGCTAACATTGAAAGTATTGAAAACCATAACCTAAACATTTATAGTCTGCACTTTTCGTCGGATTGCTCGTTTCGAACTTGGTTCAAATCCTACGCTCCCGTCTACAAAACAATGGTTACCTAAATCACGAAATAGGTTAGTTATTTCGTCGATTCCTCTATTTGGATACCTAAAACAAGATTAGGGTTAGGATTTCTTACCCAAATCGAAGTTGGAATGGCTCGTGTAGCGATGGTGGGGAGGCGATTCGGTACGTGGAGTAGTGGGAGTGAATCCCAGCAACGATCTCCCGAACTCTAACTCTACTCCTCACTCTTTTCTCCTCTTTTCTCTCTTCTCTCACCTAGGGTTTAAGAAATTCGTATGAGAGAGGGGTGTGGTGGTTTAAGGTTCTTATATAGGCTCAAAAGTGATGTAAATGGCCCCAAGGCCATGGTATACTTGGGTTATAACTAAAGGGCGTCTGTTTCTGATGAATGGGGCTCATCTGGAGGTCCATTACCTGTCTATGTCACGGAGTAAGTTCCCTGATAATGGATCTAGGCCAGGTTATGATTTCGGTACAATTGGATTAGTAGATCGACCATGAAGGACCCGTATCAGATCAACGGTCGTTGTCACTCGATCAGGGCCACTAGTATGCAGATAAGAGCAGGAAAATTTTCTTGATCCATGGGTGAAGTTTGGTCAGAATCTGACGGTCTGAAGTCTTCAATTTTGCTTGCAAGCGAACAGTCCAATTCACTAAAGTTCTGGTTCACTTTCTAAAGATATTCGTGTTTCTCATGCACTTCGCTCAAGGCTCAAGTTGTGCATTTTTGGATACTATTCGGGCTTGATTCCCGCGATGGTTGTCAATCCCAATAAGGCGGTCATAACCTTATAGTTTCGCAGTAATCGGACTTTCGACGCGCGGTCTAGGTCCGATACGGAATTTCAAAGTGCTCCCGAGAGCAACTGGGTTTTGCGATTTCTCCTAGGTTTGTAAGGGATGTTGAGTCAATGGTAAAATGATTTTGGGTCTTACCATTTGTAGAAATGGTGGTTCGAGTTAAATCCACCACTTATTTAGTTTACTACTTAACTAAATTTCACCCTAATTACGACAGAATAAGGTCCTAGGGTAGTTCTATGTCCATTTTGGCACTTTTAGTTAGTATATTAATTTAATTATTTTTTTAGTAATTCGTCATTAAGTTTACTTTATTCCACCAAATTTCATTAGATTTCATATTCTAGAAAAATTCTAAAAATTCTAGAAGTAGCAGCTGTTCGAACTAATAATTTTTGGATAGTTATCACATCAACCTAGATTCAACTATATTAAAAATTTATTTTATTTTTCACTTATTTTTAAATAAAACTAGACTTATCAAGTTTCAATCTAAATTTTGAATCACCTAAATCAGAGTTATATTGAGGGAGATATGACTTTTTGAAGTCGGTCGAAAAGTGTAGAAAATTGTGGCGAGGGTCCACCGAAATTCGGTGCATCGGCGGCGCGCCGCCGACTAGGCAATGGCGCCGCGCCCCGCTAGGCTGTCTAGTGGTGGTTTTTCCACGCCATTTTTGAAATGGGTGTATTTTGCAAACCAGAATGAGTTATTCGATGTGCAATATATGATTTTGGGGTAGGAAAAGTCGTTCTATCCAAATAACTTATTTATTTTATAAGATTCCATAAGGTTAATGGTCAAAAACTCATTTTATTTATATATTTACTATTTATAGTAAATTTTAGTTTAAGTATTATTCTTCATCATTTAAACTTTAGGATTAGTGTCTAATATGAAAGTACTTAGAAATATTTGAAGAGTAAGGTGGTAAAAGGTGAGATTTTTAAAAGAAATGGGTTGAAAAGGGGATTTGAGACTTTAAGATTGAGTTTTGAGAACTCGATAGGGTGTTATGATAGACCCATTATCCAAGGACTTCTAACTCCAAGTTGGAAAAAATCTGGGACGTTACAATCTACCCCCCTTAAAAAATAATTTCGTCCCTGAAATTGGCTAACGCTTCTATTGGGTTCGTATTCAACCAGAACATTTGTGGATACACTAATTCATAAGAAAGCACAAATTACAAAGATAGAGGACCAAGAGCACCAAAGAAATCACAAGAAACACAGAGATTTAACGTGGAAAACCCTCGCGAGAAAAAACCACGGTACAAAGCTACAAAATTCCACTATGAAAGCACAAATTACAAAGATAGAGGACTTACCCGGCTTGAGCAATCCTCAAACCTCTCATTTTCTCCACCCCTTGAAACCCTAGAACCCTTTTAGAAACCCTAGAATGCCTTATAATTTCCTTAGAATACCTCCTAGTTCTGTATACAACCCTTTATATAGCTTTAGAAACAAGTAGAACCGGAATAGGAAACAAAAATTGCAGAATCTGTGTTTCCGCAAACGAATCTGCGTAAACCTTCGATGACATCGAAAAATGACAAAAACAGTCCAGCGACCAAGGCTAAAAATTTCGACAAAACTCTAAGTATAGGGACTTTTTGTGGAGGTTCTCATTGGAAGACTAATAGATATTGTGCTTCTTTAAGTAGGTTATTATTGTAAAACAATTGGATGGAGATGGGCTCTAAGGAAATAGGGAATTTTTTTAAATTTTTTTATTCGTGGAGGTTCTCATTGGAAGACTATCTTCATGGTAAGATGGCAATGTTGCCACACTTCATTTAGGCTATTTACTCTATATTTATTTCAATTTACTATTCACACCAACTGAGCATCCAAACCCAAAATGATATTTAATCATATTTATGTTCAGGTCCAATTCCTTCCTCTTTGGTGAACCTATAAATCTGTAAGGAACTGTAAGTTCTCGAAACCTTAAATTAATCTTGAATCATTTATATATTTATCGCTTCATTTATATTTTATCGTAAAGGTCAACTTGTAACTCCTCAGAACCCACTTTGCCGTAAGATATTACGGTGCATGACAGTTCCCAGTAGGTTAAGTTGCAAATTATTATTAAGAATTGGTTGGATATCTTTCATTTTTTATAATTGTTAATAGTTGGTTGGATGATAAATGTATTTGCGAATGTGAATGAAAATAAAAAACTTAATATATATATATATATATATATATATATATATATATATATATATATATATATATATATATATATAATATATATAATATATCACTATATATATATATCTACATGGTCAAGTTGTGTTTCTTTATACATAAGGGCAGGTGTTTGTGTATGTATGGTTGTTTTCTGCACTAAGGGATTTTTGTGGCTAAGCTTTGTATAGTTAGAGTTCCAATTTTTTAGGAATCTTAAGTCTATGTAGGAACTTTGGAGCTATCAAATTAGCTTGAGTGTGGATTTGCCTTTGTTTTATTAGAGGAGTGTTAGTGTCTGTCATGAACTCCAAAATTAGTAGGGCTGTCAATGGTTGGGCCAAACACTGGCTTTGCCCCAGTTTTTGAACTAGGCCAGGACTACTTAAAATTTTGATTTTGCTTGGCTAAGGTCAGCCCACTGATAGCCCCATCCATTAGGTTAACTATTAGTTGGATGGTCACGATTGATCAACATATTTGTCAATCCTAAGAGCTTTAGGGTTGATATCCTTCATTAAATGTGGTGCAGTGTACATCGCATCTGGCCTCATCTATAGATTGGTGCATATTTCTCTTGATGGGAAATTCCAGTGGGTCTAATTAGATGAAAAGAAGTTGAATTTCTTGTAAATTTGTTAGGTGTTTCTATAGCTCTATTTGACCAAATAAATTTTTGTTCTTGAAAGTTAGTGAACAAGGCAACACCATTTCTTGTAAATTTGGTGCAAGTTGGTGTTTTTATAGGTGAGAAGTGAGCGGCAGTGGTAAATTTGACGAGTTCTGTTTCTTTATTTATTTATTTTATATTTTTTGAAATATGTTTCTTTAGATTTTTATTTGTTCATTTACATAAATCTTCAAAAAAAAAAAGTTCAGTTGCCCAAGAATTGAGTGAAATTTCTTGTAAACTCGATGGCTGTTCACATTTTGATAGTTGTATCAGTCAAGCAATAGTTGATGTCATTCATTGTAAAGTCAATGACTTTTGGTGTTTTACTGTTTCCTTTTGTTTAATAAGGAGAGACTGTCCCAGGACCAAAAATATAAATAATGAAACATGAGCATGAGGATTGAACGGTGCTTCTTGTAAATTGGTGGATTTTGTTTGATCAGTGTGTGGTCTGTATTTTTTCACTTGTTGGCACGGTGTTTAATTAATGATATTTTGGGGTTTTTATTTTCAATGTTCACCTTGCATAGTTGGACAGGATGTTGCAATTTCTGACTTTTTATTTCATGATTACTGGATTTTTTTTATTTATTATTTTTTTTTTTTTGTTAGTGATTTGGACTTTGTAATTCGCTGGGTTGACAAGACTAGGAGTGGGGGAAAAAAACTATATTTTATATCAACTACTAGGGAATACAAACTTGTTTAATGTATGAATGTAAGCTTGTGCCAGAATATTAAAAAGAATTATAACTTACCTAGCAGAGTAGGGTGTATAATAAGTATGCCCTTGTGCATTGTACATAGAGAAAATATCAATCCAAACTATCAGCTTCATAGGCCTTCGTATGGATGTGGCATCGCCTGGATATTAGTTATCGAACTAACCTAATCAAAATCAAATCACTACATGAACCACCACTGTCATCACCATAACTTTGTCCTGGCTACAACTTTACAAATCTTATTACATTCATTTCGACGGCTCTATACCCGCGGTATATATGTAAGCCTTCACATCCCTTCTCACCACCTCGATCCAAGTTCTTTTAATTCTCTCATCCGTTTTTCATGCCCTCCAACACAAATTAGTTCTCTCATCCGTTTTTCATGCCCTCCAACACAAATAAGTGTTGCTCTCCTTACATAGATCGTCTCTAGACAATGTTGCACATGACTAAGCCATCTTGATATGTATTCCATCGATTTATCTCATACCGTGACTGCTCGTAGGTTGCTACAGATGACCTCATTCTTACTATCTTTCCTAGTTTTCCCGCATATCCATCTCAACATCCTCACCTCTACAACACTCAATCTCATGTTGACTGCACCATTGGAAATAGATCCAAATTTCATCCCACCATTTTAGAGCATGATCCAAAAAATGAAATAGATCCAAATTTCATCCAAATCTCATGTTGACTACACCATTGGAAATAGTGTAATTGACTATTAAGAACTCTCATGGGCTACAAAAGTTTTAAATATATTAATATTTATGTTTTTCTCTTTATTAAGTTCTGTGTGATCTTATCAACAGGCTGCATGACAAATAGACATTATGGTGGGCATTCAATCACCAGTGGTTCACCTGCGATTTGGATTTGCTTCAATTTTGTGATCTAAAATGACTTGGCAAAATGGATGGACAATGTGTATATACAACCAATATATCAAGGTGAGGCCAACATTAAGAGCCCGACCAACTAGTTACCCTGACGGGACCTAATCCGCTCCCTGATATTTGGATCAAGGCCAAATAATGGTTAGTGTTGCTGATGGGCAGCCCAGATTTTGCACAAATTCGTTTGTTGGGGAGTGGATTAGGTGAGATCGCAGGCTCACCCAAAATGGTGCGGACCTTACCGTGGGGCCCACCTTGATGTATGTATTATGTATCCAACACTGTCCATCCATTGCTTGAGATTATTTTAGGACATTATTTCAAAAATGAAGCAGATCATCCAATTATAAGGTGGACCATATATGGGAAAGGGGTGATTGACTATTAATGGGATACAACAATTTTAGATCAAGATGATGTTTGTTTTTTTTTTACTTTCATCCAAGCTTATGTACAACGGATTCTACATTGTGGGGCATTGTTGGGATGTGGAGCCACATCTGGTGCACGCACGAACGGTCGTGGTCCTTGCTCGACCGGTCGTGACAGTCGTGGACTGGCTCGACTCAAAGTCTAACGAGCATTAGTTTTTTGGTTCCAAGATACTCGACCGGTCTTGGGGTCCGCTCGACCGGTCATGCAGTCTTCCCGACCAGTCGTGGTTACGCAGATTCATTTCCGAATCTGATGCGGACTGCGGATTTTTGAGTCGCCTTTCGCAAGGGTGTGAAAGGGAAGTTACCTAAACTATAAATAGGTATCCCTAGGGCTATTCTAGGGTTAAGGTGAATATCGAGGAGTTATTCTAAGGTATGGGCAAAGGGTTTTCTCTGTATTTTCAAGGGAGAGATTAGTATATTGTCTTGTAATCTTCGTTATTCTTCATAGTGAAAGTTTGCATCCGTGATTTTTTATCCTAATTTGGGGTTTTTCCACGTATATCTTGTCTTGTGGCTTGTTTGGATTGCTTTGATCTATTTCTAATTTATATTTTTTCATGTTTATCGTTTGTGAGTGAGACTTGAGATTGGATCTCGGTTCACTGTGTTGTTGGCGCGCTGCGTAACAACTGGTATCAAAGCTATTAGTTTAGTTCTATTGGGAGCGATGACGGAAGAAGAGAAAACTAGAATTGAGAAGTTTGATGGTTCAAACTCTGACTTCTGGAAAATGTAGATGGAGGATTATCTGTATCAGAAGGACCTCTATATTCCTCTAGGAGGAAAAGAGAAGAAACCAGAAAAGATAACAGATGATGAATGGCTTTTACTGGATAGGAAGGCTTTAGGAACAATCCGACTCTCTTTGTCTAAGAGCGTCGCCTTCAATATATCCAAGGTAAAAACTATAAAAGAATTAATGGAAGCCCTAACCACCATGTATGAAAAGCCCTCAACATCCAACAAGGCTTATCTTATGAAATAGCTATTCAACAAGAAGATGTCAGATGGTGGGAACGTGGCTGAACATCTAAACGAGTTCAATACAGTCACGAGCTAGTTGGAATCCGTTGGCATTATTTTTTAGGATGAGGACAGGGCGTTATTGATCTTATCTAGTTTGCCAGATAGTTGGGATGGTTTGGTGATTGCTATGAGCAATTCTTCAAGGTCGATAAAGCTGAAATTTGATGATGTGGCCGGTCTAATTCTCAGTGAAGAATCTAGAAGAAAGGCATCAGAAGTTTCAGGGGATTCAGGGAATGCTCTAAACGTTGAAGGAAGAGGAAGATCGCCGAACAAAGGAGGCAATAAACACGGATATTCTAAATCAAGGAAGAAGTCCAAGGGACCGAAAGACAAAGATAGGTGTTGGCATTGCGGTAAGAAGGAGCATATGAAACGCGATTACAAGGCGCTTAAGAAACAAGAAGGAAGCTCTCAAGGCAGGAAGGATTCAGTGAATCTATCTGAGGAGAGTGACACAGAGCGTTGATCTTGTCGCTTGATGCGAGGAATGAGTCTTGGGTTATAGACTCAGGTGCTTCGTTTCATGTCACCTCATGTAAGGAAGTTCTGCGTGATTATGTGTCAGGTGACTTTGGGAGAGTCTACCTGGGTGATGATGAGTTGTGCAGTATACTTGAAAAGGGAGACATTCATGTCAATTAGAAAGACGGAACGGTTTTGAAATTGAAGGATATCAGACATGTACCGAGTTTGAAACGTAACTTGATCTCAGTAGGGCAGTTAGCCGATACCGGTTATGTAACGACATTCACTAGTGATTCCTAGAAGACCACAAAAGATGCCTTGGTGATATATTGAGGCAAGAAGGAAGGAACTTTGTACGTGATTTCAGGATCGTATAGTTCACTCGCAGTCGCATCAACTGAAGTAAATGGGCAATTATAGCATCAAAGGTTAGGACATATGAGTGAGAAATGGATGAAATGCTATTGTCACAAGGGAAGCTACCAGGGATGAAGTCTATTAACTTGAAATTCTGCGAGGACTGCGTGTATGGTAAGCAGAAGATGGTAAGTTTTAAGAAGACAGGACACGCTCCAAAGACACATCTGTTGAAGCTTGTACACGCTGATGTGTGGGGACCAGCACAGGTATTTTCTCTTGGTGGCTCATGTTATTTTGTTTCCTTTATTGATGATGCTAGTAGAAAACTGTAGGTCTATTTCTTAAAACATAAATCTGATGTATTTGATGTATTTAAGAAGTGGAAAGTTATGGTAGAAAACGAGACATGTAAAACAGTAAAATGTCTCAAATCTGATAATGGGGGAGAGTACTGTGATAAGAGATTTGAGGAGTATTGTGTAGCAAATGGAATCAAACATCAGAAAATGATTCCAGGGATACCGTAGCAGAATGGTGTGGCTAAGCACATAATAGGACCATCCTTGAGCGCGCCAGGAGCATGAGGTTACATGCAGGGTTGCCCAAGATTTTTTGGGTAGATGCTATGAATACTGTCGCATATCTCATCAATAGAAGTCCCTCAGCACCATTGGATGGTGGGCTATCAGAAGAAACGTGGACTGAGGAAAGAAGTGAACCTTGCACATCTCAGAGTGTTCGGTTGCACTTCATATGTTCACATTGATGCAGAGCACAGAAACAAGCTGGATGCAAAGCCCAAGAGGTGCACGTTTATAGGCTACGGGCAGCATGATTTTGGCTACAGGTTTTGGGATGCAGAAAACAGGAAAATTATCAGAAGAAAGGACATAGTCTTCAATGAAAAAGTTATGCATAAGGACAGTGTGCAAGAAAATAAGGCCGATGAGAAAGAATTCATAGAGCTGGAAGAGTTACCGGACATGGGTATTACAGCGCCACAGGATGATCATGCACAGGAGCATTATGAGGCAGAGCCACAGACACCGGTTGTGAGGAGGTCTACTCAGGAGAGGAGACCCATGGTCCGATACTCACCCCCCTTACATTATCTACTGCTGACAGGTAATGGTGAACCAGAAAGTTTTGAAGAGGCATTACAGTCAGATACACGGGTTAAGTGGGAGCAGGCCATGGATGATGAGATGAACTCTCTTGAGTCTAATTGTACATGGGAGTTAGTCACTCTACCCAGGGGTAAGAAAGCTCTTCATAACAAGTCAGTTTACAGACTGAAGGAGGAGCACGATGGTTCGAAACGGTACAAGGTTAGATTGGTTGTGAAAGGGTTTCAACAAAAGGCAGGTATTGATTTCACTGAAATATTTTCACCTGTGGTGAAAATGTCTACGATTCGCATGGTCTTGAGTA
The DNA here is from genome assembly GCA_021015155.1 of Magnolia officinalis. Lineage (NCBI taxonomy): Eukaryota > Viridiplantae > Streptophyta > Magnoliopsida > Magnoliales > Magnoliaceae > Magnolia > Magnolia officinalis. Next base: position 31,949 of record JAJHSJ010000634.1, read on the forward strand.
TAGTGGCTAAAGAGGACTTACATCTAGAGCAGCTAGATGTTAAGACAGCCTTTCTTCATGGGGACCTTGAAGAAGAGATATATATGCATCAGCCAACAAGATACGTGGCACCAGGAAAGGAGAACAAGGTGTGCAGACTGAAGAAGAGTCTATATGGCCTGAAGCAGGCCCCGAGACGGTGGTACAAGAAGTTCAACAGTTTCATGTCGAAAAATGGTTATAGGAGATGTCATGCTGACCACTGTTGCTATTTAAAGAAGTTTGATACATCATACATCATCCTTCTTCTGTACGTTGATGACATGCTTGTGGCCAGTTCAAGCATGAAGGACATCTCAGATCTCAAAAGATAGCTGTCTAGAGAATTTTCCATGAAGGATTTAGGAACTGCAAAACAAATCATAGGTATGAGGATAAAGCGTGACAGGAAAAACAAGAAACTGGTTTTGTCACAGGCAGAGTACATAGCCAAGGTACTTGATTGATTCAATATGGGAGGTGTTAAGTCGGTTAGCACTCCATTAGCCAACACTTCAAGCTATCTAAGGAGCTAGGTGCAAAGACGCAAGAGGAATGAGACTACATGGCTAAAGTCACATACGCGTCAGCTATTGGAAGTCTCATGTATACTATGGTGAGCACGAGGCCAGACATTGCTCAAACAATGAGAGTTGTTAGCATGTTTATGAACAACCCTGGGAAGGAACATTGGGAAGCTGTGAAGTGGATCCTTAGATACCTGGTAGGTACTAAGGATGTAAGGCTATGTTATGGTGGATTGAAAATCAAGCTACAAGGCTACGTGGATTCAAATTTGGCAGGAGATATCAATAGTGGAAGAAGCACTACAGGTTATGTCTTTACTCTAGGTAGTGCTGCAGTCAGTTGGATCTCTCAGTTACAGAAGATAGTATCTATCTGTACGACGGAAGTAGAATATGTTACGGCTACAAAAGCGTGCAAGCAGATGGTGTGGATGCAAGGTTTTAAGAAAGAGTTGGGTAAGAAGCAAGCAAATTACAAGTTGTACAGTGATAGTCAGAGTGCAATACACTTGGCTAAGAATTCAGCCTTTCATTCAAGGACCAAGCATATTGTCATCAGATATCACTTCATACGTTCGTTACTGGAACATGGATCGATTGCTCTAGAGAAGATTCATACAAGTGAGAATCCTACAGATACGCTGACCAAGGCGGTCACACGGGAGAAGCTGAAGCTCTGTTCAGTTTTGATTGGTCTTTAGGCTTGAAGACGGGGAGGTGGTGCACTCCGGATGAAGAAGACAAAGGTTTATGGCGATGTGTCTCCAAGTGGGAGATTGTTGAGATGTGGAGCCACATCTAGGGCCCGTACGACCGGTCGTGGGGTCCGCTCAACCGGTCGTGGTTACGCAGATTCATTTTCGAATCTGATGTAGACTGCGGATTTTTAAGTCGCCTTTCGCAAGGGTGCGAAAGGGAAGTTGCCTAAACAATAAATAGGTGTCCTTAGGGTTATTCTAGGGTTAAGGTGAATATTGAAGAGTTATTCTAAGGTGTGGGCAAAGGGTTTTCTCTGTATTTCCAAGGGCGAGGTTAGTATATTGCCTTGTAATCTTCGTTATTCTTCATAGTGGAAGTTTGCATCCGTAGTTTTTTACCTTAGTTTAGGGTTTTTCCACGTTTATCTTGTCTTGTGGTTTATTTGGATTGCTTTGATCTGCTTCTAGTTTATATTTCTTCTTGTTTATCGTTTGTGGGTGAGACTTGAGATTGGATCTCAGTTCACTACGTTGTTGGCGTGCTGCACAACAGGGCATAACAATCCTTGATGTTTATTTACCATCCAACCTATTCATAAGGTCATGTACCACCTGAATGAAGTGAAAGCACAAATATCAACTTAATCCAAAACTTATGCAACTCTCAAGAAGTTTTTAATAGTGAGCGTTAAATCCCCACTAGCGTACCTCACGTCGGTACCGATATCGAAATTGAGGAATATATACAGTTATTATCATCTATCATATGAAGAGATTGGAAATTTCATTACTAAAGATTTTCTTCTGATCCTCTGCAGATCCAAGCAGAAGTTACCGGCCACTGAAATCAAGGTAAACATGTGTTATTTGAATGTGCTTTGCTAGCTGAGCTTGCACTCATTTGTTATCTTGAGGCCCTCTCACGCTGTCTAACTTGGATGTTAAATTGTCTTCCTTTGCAGCATGGTGGTCGGGTCTTCTTTGCTCACTTCATATTATTATGTTGTTTGGCATAAATTGTGGTTTTGAAATCTATGATGCCTTTTAAAACTCATTGCATATACAATGTCCTTTAAGCAGGAATTTCAAGGGGAGCTGTTGCTGGAATCTTTATTGCAACAGTTGTCATTATACTATTTCTAGGAGTTTGTCTATACATTGGTGTCTCTAGAAGAAAGAAACTGAAGAAGGCATCATTGCTTTGACCACATTTTGAAGATAACTCTATTCACCATGGACAAGGTAAATCTCTTGGTTAGGCATTAATCTCTACATTTTCCTTTTAGGAATGCTCCTTCAAGGTTCCATCGAGGCCATGGCAATCTGAAACTGATTTATGTTAGGAAAGATTGAATAGGTGGTTTGTCGCTCCCAAGGTATTCAATAAAGGTAATGGCCAGCGTAATAGGTGGTTGTTGAACCATTTTATGGGTTGTAATGGTCAATTATCTTTTTTGCTATTTCATCACCTTATTTCATTAGTAGTCGATCTAATTTTGGCTATTTATTGTATATTTAGTTCAATTTCTTATTAAGGCCTGCTGAGCATCCAAATACACATTAATATTTAGTCTAGTTTCATATTCAGCCCAATCTTTTGAATTTGGTGAATGTGATTCTTATTAAACAATCGTGTGAATTATTTGTGAATGACTATCAGGTGTAAGATTAAAAATAATAATAATAAATAAATAAATCTGATGATATTTTTATTTATTCGTAGATATTTTAGCAACGGACCAAATCCATCGCTAATTTTTAAACAAGTTGAAAATCAACGATGGATATGAGGTCCGTCGATCTCGTCATATTTGCGACGGACCTTATCCGTCACCAATATTTTTAATGACAAATAATTCGGGTCAGTTTTTTTGAATTTTTGCAACGGATCTTATCCTTCACAAAAAAATTACGATCCACTACACAGCCACGGACCAAGCGACGGATGAAATCCGTCATTTATTTGGTTTTATGACGGTTTTGGTCCGTCACAAATTCACGATTTTGGCGTAGTGTAGTGCGCATATAAATGTGTCTTTATTGCTAATATTTCATCCAATCTGTTGATAATGTCATATAAACATGGATGAAGGGAAAAAGAATAAATACCAGCTTCATCCAAAACTTTTGTGGCACATTAATGGTCAATCACCATTGTTTCCTACGACATGGCTCACCTTATAATTGGATCTCTTGAATTTTTTAGACAATGCACTAAAATGAGCTAGAAAAATGCATGGACAGCGTTGATACACAATAAATATATCAAGGTATGCCCCATGTTAAGAGGTGCACCATCATTGTTGAGTCTAAGGTTGCACTGTCTTTGGTGAGCCCATGTAAGCGTATAAGTAGCTCAATGTACTGAGTAAACTATGTGGGGCCCACCATTATTTATGTATTTTATCCACTCCATCCATCCATTTTAGAATATAACTATAGTGCTTCAGCTAAAAAATGTAGCATATTTGAAGCTTTACTGAACCACACCATAAGAAAGAGTTCAATGAAGGTTTATTGTTAAAATCATTATTCTAATTGTTTCCTTTAGTGTGTTTCTCTTGAACCTTAAATATGCTTCAATTTTGGGCTACACCCATAAAAGAAGTTGAAAAAATTGATGGATGGCATGGATAAATCACATGCATTCATAGTGAGCTGGTGAAGGACTTCGACATATGTTCAAAAGAATTATAGTGCAGGTCAGCGTGGGTTGATGTATGTCGATGTGGGGTTTGATTGTTTGCAAAGTATCCATACCCTGATGCAGCATCTTCTCAAGTGAATGCGCACCCACTCGTAGTTTGGTGAAAGCGTTCGATGCACGTTTGAATAGGGTGCAGTGCAAGTCGGAGTGGACCAATGTGATTTTAAAGGTTTGATGTGTGCTAGTGTGCATCGGTGTGGCTTTCCATTGTTTTCAAAGTCTTCGTACCCTAATGTAGCATATTCTCAAGTAGATATGCACCCACTCGTAGTTTGGTGAAAGCGTTGGACATACGTTCAAAGGGGCTACAATGCAAGTCAGAGTAGATCATTGCTATTTTAGAGGTTATATGTGGGTTGGTGTGCATCGGTGATGGTTTTGAGTGTTTGTAGAATGTCCTTACTCTGATGTAGCATCTTCTCAAGTAGATATGCACTCATTTGTAGTTCAGTGAAAGTGTTGGACATGTGTTATAAGGGATTGCATTGCAAGTCGGACTGGATCGATATTATTTTAAGAGTTCGGTGTGGGTCGATGATCGTTGGTGTGGACTTTGAGTGTTTTCAAAGTCTATGTACCCTCCTACAACATCTTATCAAGTGTATATACCTACACACATAGTTTGGTGAAAGCGTTCGACGTGTATTCGAAGGGGCTACAATGCAAGCCTGTAACATCCCGGATTTTTGCCACTTGGAATTAGACGTCTTTCGGCAATGGGTCAATCCTAACACCTGATTAACTTCTCAAACACTCAATTTAAAGGTCTTAAATTCCTTCTTCAAACCATTTTCCTGAAAACCTCATTTTTCCTTCACAAATTAATCTCATCTCTCACTATCTTATCCTTCAAACTTGTTTAAGTGCTTTCATGTTAGACACAAATCTTGAAGTTTAGGTGAATATAACGACTCGAAAAAATCCCATGCAAAGACCCAAGTACCATCTCGAACCGAAATCACTTAGGATCAAATCCTTTAGAAATTAGACAAAGTTAACTAAGTGATAAACTAGATTAGCCATGAAATCCGCTTGAATCACTTTAAATACGATCCGCAAGACCCAAAACTTGTAGAATCATTGACGCTAGGTTACCCTAAAAGCTAGGATCAATCTCATTACCCGGCTGCTCTCGGGAGCATTACGAAACTCCGTTTCAGATCTAGACCGCACATCAAAAGTCCAATTAATGCAAAGTTAAACGGTTAGGACCGCCTTGCTGGGCTTGACAACCATCTCGGAAATCAAATCCAGATAGTGTCCTGGGACTATTCGCTTAAGCCCGGAGTGAAGAGTGTGAGAAATGTGAAATTAATTAAAAATAAAATATAAATGGATCAGTTATAAGGATTTCGACCGTCGAAATTTGACCAGATTACACCCTTGAATCAGGGATATTTCCCTTACGTGTCAGTGTACTTGAAATCTCCGATCGACTTTCACTGACCGTTGAACTGAAATTGGTCTGCCACGCGTGATCTGGGAAGCTGACAGAAACGAAAACTTAACTAAACCTAGATCCAGTGTTAGTGAGCATGAGTCCGACCTTTGGCTCTTGGGGGGCTTCCAGAAGTGCTCCGTTGAGACGGAACAAACTCGTTTTGGACATAACCTAAGTATACCTTGACTTGAAGTCTAATTTGGTGAGTTTTGGACCTATATAAGGACCTTAAACTCTCACTCTCTCATTCCATACGAATTTGAGAAAACCTAGGAGAGAGAAGAGAGAAAAGAGAGAAAGTGTGAGAGTTGTGGGAGGATCTCCCTGCCACTCTACCCTGCCACTATACATGCTTAACCACCCCTTTCTAATCGCTTTCTCGGCGATTCCGGCTTCATTTCCAGGTAAGAAAACCCCAACCCTAATCTGATTTAGGGTTTCAATCAATTCAATTAGCGAAATAGCTTATACTACTTGTGCTTTAGGTCATTGTACTGTCGTGGAAGAAGACTTAGCACTCCTACCAAATTCGTTACTATGGTGTGGACTTTAGGTGTATAGGTTATGGTTTTCAACGCTTTCAATATCAGATAATGATAGATTCATGATCTGTATGTTATTGCACATGTACAAAGTGTTGTCCATTTCATTTTTTGGTTATACGTTAACTATGTTGGGTATACTGTATTCCTCGTATTCGTAGAAAGTACCGTATACGTATAAATTTTGAAAGTATGTTTGCCATGATAAATGACTATATGTATATGCTATATATGTGTATGATACTTACTCGGCAAAAGGATTCGCCCAAATACATGTTTCGGTTAATATACGTTATGTATGTTAAGAAATGCATTCTAAGTGTTTGTGAAAATGCTTGTATGAGTGAGTACTTAGATGACTGTGCTTTAGGCAGGTGTTGAGATAGGATTCTCAACTAACTTAGATATGTATATGATTTCCTCCATGTTGGTTGTCTAATTTAACTGCTTACTATGAAATATGTGTATTTGTATTTCTTGTTTATATTATGCTTTATAACATGCTTTATGACATATTTGTTAACATGCTTGAATTACTTCGTTTATGATGCTTTACTCTACATGCTTCTGGTAAGGATTGATTGTAATTGGGACTATGATTATAGTCCAGACAATCGGTAATAGACTTGAGTACGTGGTTGAGATCCATTCGCCACGTAGGATGTGTTTGACGGACCCGAGTTGTACTTCAGTTGGCGACAGTGGTTAGGCCACGCGAAGTGTTTATGCACTTCATGTCGTTCAGTTGGTTGTGCGCTCGTGCTAGTCAGGCTCGTCAAGTAACCCGATCTGTCTTCTATATGTTCACCATGTTTGGACGCCTCTGTTTGAACCTGAGGTACTAACCTTACTAGTGGAATCCCGTTAACCGTGCTACCTCGATCCGCTAAGACTCATGAGCCAAGCATGGTAGTATGGGACACCGTGGTCGAGCTGTCGGCCTACACTGGGGCCACGTGCCTCCCGTAGTGACCAGTGAGCAACCCTAACTCGTGAGCCAAATACGGTGGTATGGGACACTGTATTCGAGCTGTTGGCCTACACTGATTGGTGACGAGCCATTTGTAGTGACCTCGAGCATACTCTGAATTTGCGGTGAGGAGACGAGTTTTGCCGCGGTGAATAGATTATGAACTAGGCCTGTATCAATTTAGTGATGAACCGTTAAAAAGGTGATGGGGGAGTGGTGTAACGGTTCCGTGTAACAGCCCTGGCAGCCTTTGCAGCGACCTAGACACACCATCGTATGAGATTAATTAGGACTGACGACCCTAGTATGGATCATTATTTGGGAATGATATAAGGAAAGTACCTTAGTATCTCAATACTGCTATTTGAAATGGACTAATAACAACTCGGTAATCATGCTCATCATCGCATTGCATGTGCCTGGAAGATGTGGAGCACTGAGGGTGCCAGCATGCCGCGAACGTAAAATGGTACCGCATGAGGGAGTATGTTGGCGAGGGCATGCATCATAATCGCATCTCATCCTTGTATTAATTACAGTACTTAGGAATGTTGATTGTACTGCTTTATCATTACTGCTTGACTGTTTTGATAACATGTTAACCTATGTTTTATTGTTCCACTGAGTTAGCTACTCACTCCCACGTTACGGGACGGTTTTGTACACACCAACCAAACCCTGTTGTAGCTGCAGGTGATGACGATGTTTATGAGGCGGAGCCGGACTTTTGCGACGACGAGGATTACTTCTTGTTTATGCCGTATTCTGGCGGCTTCATGTGAGTCGTGTCTTGATCGACGGGGTTACAGGGATGTTGACTAGATGACATTACACCTTTGGTATATTTTGAAATTGTACTTGTAATTAGTTAACCTGGTAACATTATCACACTCTGGAGACTTACCACAGTTTATATAGTTTATATATCTAACACAGTCTTCCGCTTGCTATCTCACTTGTCTCTGGAGTATGATATGCTGTTTTGGCTTAATCTCACTCATGTTCAATGCACTAATACAGATAACATTCAATCATCATTCATTATGTTGCATAAGTGATGCATTGGAACTCGGGAGTTGAGTTTATGCTCGACCCCCGATTTTCAGGGCGTTACAAAGTCAGTGTGGATTATCACTATTTTAAGGGTTTTGTATGTGTCGGAGTCGGGTTTAAGTATATCCGGAGTCTCTGTACCCTAATGTAACATTTTCTTAATTGAATATGCACCCATTCCTAGTTTGGCGAAAGGGTTCTGCGTGTTTTCGAATAGGCTATAATGGAAGTCGAAGTAGTAATCCTGATAACGGCATGATCACAGGATTAATGAAGTAGGATTTTTAAACAAATCATAAAACTTTAAAAAGTCCTATTCACCCCCCTTTAGGACATATTGGGATATTCCTTCTTCAACTAGTGCGATCCTTACCGCCATTTCAATTGGTATCAGAGCGGGTCTCTCTTTAAGGGCTTCACCGCCTAGAGAGTGATCTTGACTGAAGTTGGGAATATGGCCAAAGGAGAGGGCTCATCAGTCATTAGACCTCCAGTGTTTGACGGCTCAAACTATGCATACTGGAAGGCTATGATGCACTACTTTCTGTGATCTTTGGATAATGACGTTTGTGACATAGTTGAAAGTGGATATGTGCCACCAATTGAACAAATCATACTTGACAGTGGCACAACAATCACAAAGCCCAAACCCAAATAAAAGTGGACAGCATTCGACAAAGAAAGGCAAACATCTGAAGTCAAGGCTATGAATGTTATCTACTGTGCCGTGTCCCAGGATATATTCAATCAGATAAGTATGCGTGGGACATCTAAGGAAGCATGGGATTTATTGGAAACAACCCATGAAGGCACAAGCACTGTGAAGCGATCCAAACTTCAACTCCTAACTTCACAGTTCGAAAGTCTTAGAATGGAGAGCATGAGACATTTATGGAGTTTTTCACAAAGTTAAATATAATTTGCAACTCCATAGGTGGATTGGGAGAGAGTTCCGGTACCGAAAATTTGTAGGAAAATTCTAAGATCCCTACCAGAACGATTTAATCCCAAGGTTACAACAATTGAAGAGCGTAGGAACATAGATGAAATGAAAGTAGAAGAACTAGTAGGTTCCCTACAAACTTTTGAACTACACTTCAAACAATCCCAAAAATCCAAAAACACTGTCCTAAAAACTTTAAAGAAAATAATTCATGAGGACAGTGAAAGTGAAAAGGAAGATGAAGATGAAGAAGTGGCTTTGCTAGCACAAAAATTCAGAAGATTCTTTCAAAAGAATCGTGGTCGTCCTTCCAGAGGAAGAAAGGTGAACTATAAACCTTCTGTAGGAAAATTTGGTAAAAGAACCAAAGAACCACAATGCTATGCTTGTCATGAGTATGGACACCTATCAACCAAATGTCCAAACAGAAAAACTAAGAGCAAGGCAATGACTGCCACATGGGATGATACTGAGGAATCAGATTTAGAATCTAGTAACTCAGAAAGTGATGGAGATAAGAAATCCTTGAAAATTCTTTTGGTCTCCACTGCTTCAATCATCCCTGGTGATTCTGAAAATGAGAAAGAACAGCAGGCCACTGAATCATCTTCATTCGACAATGAAAAAGAAGAAATCGAAAAGGATAAATTGCAAGATGCTTATAATCAACTTTATATTCATAGCATCAATATCCTTAAGAGACTCGGATAGCAGAAAACAAAGGTAAGGTGCTACAGAAAGATTTGGATAAAGCATTGGAAATCAACACACAATTGATAAATGATTTGCAGCAATATCATATGGATAATGATAGACTTGAACAAGTCAATACTCTTCTTAAAAACGAGTTTGAAAAACTGAACAAACAGGTTGAGCAATTAAAAGACAAAAATATGCTTCTTCAAAATGAAAATCGTACATTCATGTTTGATTTGGAAGAATCCAAGAAGATAGCCAAGATAAACTACAAGTTTTCCCAGAGTAAAGCATTGGAAATCAACACACAATTGATAAATGATTTGCAGCATACATATGGATAATGAAGACTTGAAAAGCAATACTCTTCTTAAAACGAGTTTGAAAAATGAACAACACAGGTTGAACAATTAAAAGACAAAATATGCTTCTTCAAAATGAAAATCGTACATCATGTTTGATTTGGAAGAAGAAGAATCAAGAAAGATAGCCAAGATAAATACAGTTTTCCCAGGAGTGGCAAAAAGCTAGCCAAAAACTGTTAGGAATGGAAGACCTGGAAAGGATAAAAGCGGTCTTGGATTGAAAAACAAAATCAACGACTAGAAATGCAGCTCCCAGAAACTGAAAAATCTGCTGCTTCTGGAAGCAAAACCGAACACTCCAGCATGTTATTTGTGTGGTGATTTAGGTCATTATAATGTTGAATGCATAACTCCTAGGAGGACTCAACCTAACTCTGGTCAGAATCATGTTAACAAATTGTCAACCAGAGAAATACAGAACTTTAAAAGTCCTCTTGAGGATATGGATAGAAGCAATGCCCTTGCACCACCACTCAAATCGGTTAACAAAATGAAATGGATAAGGAAGAATTAGTTCAGATCATGCATTAGAATCCGAACCTGTGATAAAATGAGATTTTTTTTGCTGAGCTTAAAATGATATATCTGAGGTTCCTTGCCTCAATCTTTTGTATAAACATTTATATGTTTATAATTTTGTTGTGTACAGTACATGTACATATTTTTGTTGAGTATACTGTTGATAAGGAATACGAAAAGTATACTTAAAGAGTCATCCGAATGCTGAAAACTGAAAATCTTCATCTTCGATATGACTATCGATATAACACTCTCGATTTATCGATAGAAGGTCCATACTATCGACGGTTCCTTAGAATATGGGTTGTCGGGTGGCCAAAAATGATATCGAAGACAGACTCGATAGAATCGATAAGCAACCTCTCGATATTATCGAAATAGTGGTCGATCATATCGACAGATGCCGCCCGATAAAAGTCAGCGAAACGAAAAAGGGGGTTATTTTCTCAAGGGTTTCACTGTCACCTTCTCTACTCGATTCTCTCAACCAAATCAGTTGGAGCCATGTCGGACTACTCAAATCATTCCACAAATCGGGTAATTCCCTTCTAACATGTCAAGAGTCCATTCTCTTTTGGGTATTTGTCGTTTTTGTCAGGTTTTTGTCGTCCTTTCCAAAATCATTCAAGATTCCATCTGTCCATATGG